>JAPYYV010016257.1:0-12210 GCA_030522625.1 Copidosoma aretas
AGATTAAGTAAAATTTATAGGTTAGATTTCTATTTCTTAGCAAAATAAATTATCTTTTCTGCTTTCGTTTCTTCAAAGGAAAGGAAATACAAAAGAAACTAACTTTGTTTTTTGGTTGCGTTCTTGAAATAATTTAAATTTAAAGTTAGGGTTAATTTATAGGTTAGATTTTCCTTTTTTGTCCTAATAAATATTTTGTATTCTGTTTGAAAAATCAAAGGATTAAAAAAAATCCAACTTTCTATCTGTTTTCGTTTTCAAGATATTAAAAAATTCGAGGTTAAAGTGAAATTTGTAGGTTATGTTATGATTTTGCCACCTTACTAATATTTTTTCTCAATTCTGTATCATAAACCAAAGAATTAAACAAAAATTAACCTTTTATCTATTTCTGTTCTTGAGATATTAGGTTTTGAGTATAAAATTGTAAAATAGTCCACTGTGCGCCACCTGATGACACAGCATGCGGAACTGCAAAGCTTTTTGATAATGATTCATCCTCACCTACACAAAACAAATTAAATTGTATCCAATGTGAGTGAATTTCTAAACCAGATCATACAATTACTGTCTTTTGTGAAATATTAACTATAATGATGCACTGGAGAAATCAATATAATTGATGAAGTAAAATGTAATATTGCTTGGATCATAAAATAACTTGTGTACGTTAGAGTACTGAAATTAAGACTTAAAAGCAATCAAGACAGTCTTAATCTTCCATGCGAAATATGTACACCCATGATGCAAAACTATTTACCAACTGCGTCTGCAGTTGACAAAGCTATTATGGCTGATAATATTCCGAAGGTAGTTGGTGATCCAAATGTCATTTCTTTCGATTCATCGATGGAAAGATTTGCTTGAACTTCATGACAGATGTTTTTAAATCTGTAAATAGATTTTTAATTATAATATTACTTAGCTAACTGGCAATATATATATTCATATATGCACGTATATACATGCACAAATATTTGAAAATTAAAAATAAATAAAATCTAAATTCTTCTAAAAAAAAATTGCAAGAACGTCTAAGTAATTTAGAAATTTAAAAAATGTATTTTTTGTAGCACAGACAATCAGATGTCACTGTAAAGTATAGAGAAAAAGTATACAAATATTATTTTACCAGAATAATCATTGTTTAGATCATGAAGTGCCGCTGTTTTAAAGGTTTCTTGATTAATCACGTTTTCAAGGGATGTACCATCAATAACCACCTGCTCATGAACACAATTTTACCGCACCAACCAAACAGTCATTCAGATTGATGGATTCTACAGGTTCTGAAACCTCATCAGTTTCATTTTCAACAGCACAAGCAGTATTTTACTGATCTTCTCCGGGCTCATCTCTGGCGGCAACAATGTTCGAATTTTCAGTTTCATGTATAACATCTGAAATATTAGAATCATCGTTAGGTACTTTTATCTTACACCTTTATAATTGTATTCTCTTTTTGATTCGCGCTGACACCCAGTGAGTCAAAGAAAAATATAGGAAATATATATATATATATATATATGTGTGTGTCTTAATACGACATGGAGTACACGTATGTGTATTTACTCTACACAATTATATAATTAAATCAATCACCAAAGAGATAGACAAAAAAAGAGGCTCTCGTCCATAAGCCTAAAAACATATAAAAACTTTTCAAGGTGTGTACTTGTAAGCTTAGATGCAGCTACGAAAAACGGGGAAGCAAAACAAAAGTCTGGAAAATTTTCAAAATTTTGTGTGTGTGTGTGTGTGTGTATGCATGGATGTACATCTGAAAATGTATACTTTATTTACAGTAAATGTATACATACAGACTCATAGTACACGCAGCCGCGCGATAATGGCACGCTAAATCGTATACTTTCCACTGTTGTTTTGCCCCATAACTGTCGCTCGTGTCGCGTAATCACATCTGTCTAAACACGCACACACATAACTTTTGTGAATAAATCTTTTAAAAATTTTATGAAAAATAGTACTGAATTTACAAATCTACCGTCCATGCTGCCTCGCGTAAAAGCGCCATTTTTAATACTTTAACAACAACTTACCCTGCCATGGTGCTTCTTGCATTCATTGTTATGGATAAAACATGACTCTTTCGAAATAATAAGGAGGTCCCTGGCTTCTGATTGCTTTATCTTGATAATAAAAGGACATCCACACTTAATCGAAGGTTTTCTTCTGGGATCAGTCTTTGCTCTGGAAATATACATTCCAAAGCATTTGCACTGGTAATTAAAGGAATAGAATTTGAAAGTATCGTTAGCTACGAATTTAGTATTATAACGACTTAATCGTATCTCTTCTTGAATTTCGTACTGCTCAATGAATTCTTCTAACTCTTGAGCCGACACAAATTCTTAACCGACACTAAGCGAAAGGCATTGAGCCATAGCGAACAGAACTGTTAAATTTCAAGCAATTAATATTGCAAATAAATTTTTATAATGTAACTTCGCAGCACAAAGATTCGATTAAAAGCGAGGTGTAGAGAGTACATAAACGCGTACAAGGAAAATAGAATAACTGATTGGTTTTATAGTGCTAAAGTGCTAGGAATCAATAAAAAAAGAGCCCCCTACTTACTTTATACTAAAAAGGGGTACCACTACTACTACTACTTACGTGACTTAAATATAAAAACTTTTAAACCCCTCCCTCGCCCCTGTAACCACCTGTAGTGGTGTATACATCTTAAAATCCCCTCTGGAAACGTAGCGAAGAAGCCAATGCAAAAATTTCTAAATTACAAATATTCAATCAATGGCAAATATCTAATTTTGTAAATGTTTAATCCTGACGTCTAAGCCGTATTTACGTTACTGCTTAACTCATATACTGCTTTTTCATGGGCGTAAGTAATTTACTATCTTCAAGATTATGTTTTTCAAAATCTAGGATTCTAGGAAACTATACGCACAATAGCCGCATAACAAAATGCAACCTTTGTCACACTCTTCGGCTTTCTACATGCATAAAAGGTACATGTGATGTAATTGCGCCCGTCAAAGAGGAATCAAAACCTGATTACCGTAGTCTGCCGACTATACTTACTGTATTTTGCGGTCGCACTGCGTAATAAGTGCAATCAAATTTTTTATTTAACAGACCCATGTCGGCACAAATTATGTATCAATGCATGTATGTTGGTACATGAATGCGACGATCAACACATACTAACTATGGCGTTAGTACGTGTTTACTTGCATATGTGTCTATGTAAATACCAACAACCTAATAATATATTTTGTCGATTTGTGAGACTTACTGAGGATCTGGCCCCAGGTATATACGCACTTTTTCACCTCCCCCCCTTGCTAATTACTGCACTTGTTTCCTACGATTAATTATTACAATAATAAGAAAATACTTAATGCTTGAACGCGGAGCGAGTTTACAATAGAAATATTACGAGGTGACGAGACTCGAATTACAACGATAGAACGCTCGCTTAATACGTGCGGAGGGGCTCGACGATCGGAGACGGACTGACTCCGTCGTTCTCGCAGAGAGAGCCTCTGCTCTCTTTACAAATTGCGATGATTGATCAAAGGAGCGATGCTCGTCGTACTCTTATAGGTACCTGTGCTGACCTATAAAATTTTAGAAGTGAGCGCGCCAAATTTCAACTTCAATACTAAACAGCACTGTACTCGTAAGAAGAACACAAAATTTGTCACATTCATTCAAGTAAAATTTTTTCGAATTGCTTGAAGTAAAAATAAATAGAACATATCCATGGGTATTTTTCACTAAACATTTTAGTTTCTGAGTGAAAAATTCACTAAATTGATATTACTGTGTATTTAATAATCCACGTAACACTTACAGATATTTTTTGCGGATCGTGTACTCTTTCGCGTATCGCGTACTCTTTCGCGTATCGCATACTCTTCCGCGTATCACGCACTCTTTCGCGTATCGCGTACTCTTTCGCGTATCGCGTACGTTTTCGCGTATCGTGCACTCTTTCGCGTATGAAATAAATTTGTCACTCATCGTGTACGCGACATTTTGTTTCATACGCGAAAAAGGGCTGGTCTTCGCGTATTGCGTACCGTTTAAAAATTCCCTCCTCGGAATGTGGGCGTTCCGTGCTTTTCACGGACCGTTTCGCGTACGTTCCTCTATGTGTATACACAGACTCTTTATGAGTATACGTCAAAAATAGCTGTCTACCTCATAATGTATATGAACAAATTCAAGGATGAATCAAAAGTAATCAGACATTAATTTTTTTATAGGTTCATCCGTTGCATCAAGTACTTTTTTTCCAGTTGATGCAGTGCCAAATATAAAAGATGATTCATCACGAATTTTAAGGACATTGTTTGGAGATGTTATTGTTACTTCCAAGCAGAAAGCTGGAGAAGTAGAGAAATGTAAACTCGATAAGAATTTTTGTCTTACCTCGAATAAAACAATACTGAGAGAACAAAGCATTCACTGTAGTACCATAACAGCCATACATAAAGGTTGTCATGGATGTTGTGATTTGAAACAAAAAGAAATATGTGAGATATGCAATTTGGTATCTCAACCAGTAAAAAGAATAACAAAAAAATTAAAAAACAAAATCAAAGTTGAAAAAAAAAAAGATTTTAGTAAATTGTTTGAAGGTGTCGTGTTTTCCCTTAGTGGTTACGTTAACCCTAGAAGGGATGAAATTAGAAAGAAAGCCCTGTTGATGGGAGCACAATACATTGCAAACCCTAATACAACTAATTATAAATGTACACATTTAATATGTGCTTTTAAGAATACGCCAAAAAGTCAACAGTTGAAAGGCCCTACAAAAATCGTTAGTCATGAATTCATTGAAGACTGTTTTAATCTTAAAAAAAGGTAAGTAATTATAATAAACAACCGACATATCCTGCATTGTTTCACATCCAAATTTATTTTTTCAATGCACACTGAGAAAATTTTTAGAGATTCAATTTGCTATAGGTATGTATAGTAAGTACAGTGCCTAGGAGGTTCAGCGTGTCCAGTGTGCCCAGTATAATTGACTCTCGTGTCGCTACCTACTGGTGAAAAGTCGCCAACTTCCGATCACCGAATAGCCATAAAAATCGTCATTTGACATTGAGTTAAAAAAACAAAGAATTAATATAAACAGCTTAGAGAAACTGAACTATAATAAAAGTAGGCCATAGGAAAAGAATTATCTGTTATCTGATATATGACTGATTCCGCCGTAAGTTGCTCAGGCGGTGGCCCCGGCTCTTACGCGCGTACTGGGATAAAATATAACTATCTGAAAGTCAATTTCTATGTAAAAAGCTACGCTCTTTCTACTCAAACCATCAGAAACAACATGCTAAGTCGTTTTGGAGGTTAAATTTGCGAAAAAACGGTCAAATTATCCTTTCCGTCCAGTGTCGCTTTTCGGTTTTTTCACCTTTCGACTCACGCTGTGCAAGCTTAGTGCTCATATACCCTGACTGCGACCACATATAAACTTTAGGCTTGTCTCTATCTATCGACCCCATAATCAATACCAAGTTCCATCATCAACAATCCGAAAAGTCTGCATACATTCTAGCCCCAAAGTACAGTCGAAAAGTAGTGCATCGCATTGTAGACCCTATCAACCAGTCTTACATGTGTCCTTTTTCGTCTAAAGTCAAACTCCGTTATGATTCCAATTCGAGGCAACGGATCGTGACCAAATTTTTTTTACAGCCTTGTTGGGCAATAATATTAGACAGGTGTCTCGGCGTTTGACCAAAAAATAATTTTTTTTCATGAAATATATAGATTATTTATTGTCAATATCACTTTCGGCTTAAATAAAAACCAAAGTGAAGACCTATCGATTAAAAAAAGATTTATTGAATTTCGTGTTCCCGATCGAAAGTTATAGCAATTTAAAGATAAATCGCGAATTTCTGACATTAATCAACGAAATCTTATTTTTAGCAATTTTTGGTGCTCTTCTTTAAAACGCTGTAAATTTAAATCGGTAGTAGTAAATCGAATACATTTTTTTTTCAATCGATAGGGCATGATCCTAGCTTAAGCTTACTATGAATACTCCAACTATTCAAAAAGCTTACCTACACGTGCAAGAAGCATACGTGATTTTTTGAAAAATTGACGAAATTTCACTTTTACAACACGTCGCATATCTTTTGACAAAATAACTTTGTGTTGGAATCGCTTTGGATACTTGCTGCGGATAGCATTTAAGATAAAACTGCTATAAAAAAAGATTTTTTCGACTAATATTTTTTGAAGACCAGTTTTGAAGTCGTATTGAGCAACTTACGGCAGAATCAGCCACATATATATGTATATATAGGACAAAACGTGTCAACCGAACCCCCTAAATGGCCAAAATTCGTCGCTTCGTAAAAAATTCATTTTGAGCTTAAATTTTTTGTTGAGACATGAGCTTTTGAAATTCGAGTGGCAGAAATTAAAATTCAAAATGGCGGATCCAAGATGGCAATCAAATGTTTTAAAATCAACGGATTTTAATTTAAAAAAATACTACTGAAGACTACTCAAAATTCCAAGAAAGAAATATCTCTTGCTATTTTTTAAATAAAATTCACGTTAGTGAGAAAAAAATTCATGAATTTTTCAAATTCTTCTAGCTTCATACAATCACATACTTGGGTGTAATACAGACAGAGATAGCTCTATTGAGAAAGTTCGTGGAATACGTTGGTGATCGAGGTTGCTAGTTGAGAATCCAATGTCATGTGTTGAAACATTTAAAATAGCGGATCCATGATGCGGGCAGATTATTAAAAATCAACATAAGGTAATGTAAAAAAATACTACCGTATACTAATTAAAATTCTAAGAAAGAAATATTTCTTGCTATTTTTCGTATAAAATTGACATTTTCGAGAAAAAAATTCATTAATATTTCAAATTGTTCTAGCTTGATACCATCGCATATTTGGGTGTAATACAGACAGAGGTAGCTCTATTGAGAAAGTTCGTAGAATACGTTGGTAATCGAGGTCGCTAGTTGAAAATCCAATGTCATGTGTAAACACATTCAAAATGGCGGATCCAATATGGCGGCCGAATTTTTAAAAATGAACGTATTTCAATTTAAAAAAATACTACCGTATACTACTCAAAATTCTAATAAAGAAATTTCTCCTGCTGTTTTTTTAATTAAATTACCGTTTTCGAAAGTAAAATTCATGAATTTTTCAAATTTTTCTAGCTTGATACCATCGCATATTTTAGTTTCATATTAAAAGAAGTCACCGTAATAGGTAAGTTTGGGAAATTTCGATGTCCTGTTTTATTGTTAGTTGTATGTATAATTTTTAGAAAACGACATCTAGATCCTTCGGTAGAAATAGCCATCTGTTAGTTTATCTTGACATTTTATTATATTCAGAGTTAATCTAGACTGTTCCTACCTAGAGCGTTTTTGAATGCTTTCTGCGCCTTTGGTCCGAAAAGAAGAATTCACCTCTCATGTGCATCTGGCCAGGGCGATTCCAAGGGTCTTCCTGGATTGCTTTGCAAGTGTTTTTGGACCTAGGGATTGCCTTGAAAGGTACACGTTTATAACGGAAACTACTATTCGGTATACTCTGACTTACGGTACGGTTCCTTATGCAAATCTTTGCTTAATCTTTGTTTTGGATTTCAACAGATTCCTTGTGTATAATAATGTCCTCGTTGACTGAGATACTCATCAAAAGTATACTTACAGATATTATAAAATATAAAACCTTATACATTAATGCTGCAAAAGAAAAAAACAAAAGACATTTCGAATCAATATATTGTTACCATTATATGTAGTTTTAAAAAATTTCGAGCCAATACATATCAGTTTTTTATTTTAATTTGAACTTTTTGGATATTTATCTTTAAACCCAAAAACAGAGATCTTAAGTGTCTTTGTATTCTAAAAACCTTCTCAATACAGTGATTTATTTTTTCATGCGATGGTATCAAACTAGAAGAATTTGGAAAATTTAAGAACTTTTTTCTTGAGTTCGGCAATATTATTTAAGAAAAAGCTAGAGACGTTTCTTTTTAAATTTGTTAAGTAGCATACAGTAGTATTTTTTAAAATTAAAATCCGCTGTTTTTTAATCATTTGGCCGCGATCTTGGATCCGCTATTTTGAATCTTCTAACACATGACATTGGATTGTCAACTAGCGACCTCGATCACCAACATGTTCCACAAACTTTCTCAATATAGCTATCTCTGTCTGTATGACACCTAAATATGTGCTGGTATCAAGCTAGAAGAATTTGAAAAATTCATGAATTTTTTTCTCCAAAACTTCAATTTTATTCAATAAATAGAAGGAGACATTTCTTTCTTAGAATTTTAAGTAGTATATGTTAGTATTTTTTTTTATTCGAAATCCGTTGATTTTTAAACATTTGACCGCCATCTTGTCCGCCATTTTGAATTTTACTTTTTGCCACTCGAATTTCAAAAGCTTATACCTCAATATAAAATTTAAGCTCAAAATGAATTTTTTACGTAGCTACCAATTTTGGCCATCCAGGTGGCCCGGTTGTCGCGTTTTGTCCTATATACATATATATATATATATATATATATACATATTTTTTTTTATATTTATCATCGCCCTAAGGCTCCGACATGGCGTTTTGACAACTATTGGTGTATCACGCCATACGGTATGTATTCAGTAGTTTATTTAATCGGTATTTTTTTAATCGGTAGAAGGATCAGTGGTTAGGGAGAGATTTGATTTCCACCCAGGAAAAAACTTCTTGAATTAAAAATTTTTGCCCAAGGTGTAAATTGAACCCTGGCCATCAAGATCTGTAGGCAGGCGTGCTACCAACAGAGCATCACGTGGTTCATATATATAAATATATCTCTCCTAAAAGAATCAGTTACACGTGACTGTCGACAGTATAACTCTTGATCAGATTGGTTGAGACTAGCTGAAGGCGAGAAAATTTGAAAACAAGATTTTGAAAAATTGAATCAACAGTAATTTAAATTTAAAAAAATGAAAACTTACTGTCATAAAATAGCTGATGATTTTATTTTTCTTGAAAAATAATGGAAATTGATATGTTAAATCAACATGGTTAATAGTTGGGGATTGGCGTGCGAAGCGTGAAGGGGGCGGAGCCCCCTAGTATGTATATCATCAGACATTCCACGTCAAATTGATATCAATCAATTAGTATTCTCATTAAGTTGAATTTAAAGTAGTCATTAATATTCTTTTATAAATAAGTAAATAAGTGTACATTGAATAAATGAAAAGCTATTAGTTGAAAACATGACCCTTTTTTTCATTTTTATAGCTGAATTCTGCTTGTCTTGTGTACGTCATGCCAGTTGTACTTGGGCTATAAAGGAGTCAAAACAATTTAAATATTTCTTTGCGTTGATATATCATGTGCATTTATGTAGAATGTATCCATAACATCAGATTAATTGAGCAAGAGCGAGTAAAACCTTCGGATGCAGCAGAGTGAAGGAATAAAGCTTTTCAAGACCTATGATAATTTCTGTCTTCTATAAAGTAAAAACAGTAATTATAATAATTTTCTTGTCGAGCCTATTATAATCAAATATAATGTTTATGAAGAGCTTCGATGGCTAGCGGTTAGCGTGCTAGCTGCCTAGCCTGGAAAATTCCGAGGTTTCGGGGTTCGAATTCCGTCGCAAAATATCGAGGTTTTTTTCTCGAGCTTTGTCGACAGGAGGAGTACCCAGGATACCGAAAAACCATTTATCCGATTTTTAAGACGATTAGTGGATTATACCGAACGATGTCTGGACCTCCAGAGGCTTCCTTCCGGAAAAAGCCAACACCTGGCCAGCTCGTCGGTTAAGTCACTATCGATTTTAACAGTTGGTACGGTAAGGTAGATAGTTAATGGAGGAAATCCTTCCATTAATCTGATACCTTCCGGGGTGTGCTTGAGACGATCGCTGCGCCCTGTAAATAGTAGCCAGTAGGATGGATGGCCGAGTCGTCTAAGGGGAAATTTGCGCCAGGGGCTTGCACTAAAGACTCGCATACTCGGGGCGGGGAACCAGGGGAGTTTAGGAAAGAAAGGGAAAAGTTGGGTAGGTAGGGTGGATTAGAAAAGAATGGGTAGATACATAAAAGCCCAGAAATGGGTGTACATGGAATAAATAATACAAATACAATACAAATATAATGTATATGATATCAATTATCCACAAATCATCATTTTGAAAAGTATTTTTTCTCAGGTGAACATCTGATTATTTTTTCCAATTTCAATAAATGTTTTGGATACGCTCCATCTGAATCTATATCAAAAATCAATGCTTAGCAATATTTGAATCATTTTGACTCCTTTGTAGCCCAAGTACACCTGGCATGACATACTAGTCAAGCAGAATTCAGGTAGTAAAAATGAAAAAGAAAGGTTACGTTTTCCATTTATTCAACGTACACGTATTTATTTATTTATAATTAAATAGTAATAAATACTTCAATTTCTACTGAATGAAGCTGCTTATTGTTTTTATTATCCTAATGGCACTGTATACAATTACATAAAGGTCACTGATTGATTCTACTTTTTTTACTCTTTTTACATGGAATACTGCTAATTTTATACCCTTTGTTACTTTTTGAGGGTCAAATACTGTTTAGTAAGTGAATTGGGGCAAAACCTAGCTTTGTCGTAACATTAAAAATGAAGAAAATAATATTTATTCACATAAATACGTACATATTGACACTGTTGACATACGTACTCTGTCCAGCCAGCGCAAAAAAGCGCAGCCTCTGGTGCTACCTGTCTTCAATCACACAGCGAATAGTAGCGTGTACATTTCTTGTGGAGTGTGCTGAAAATGGCGGAGCCAATCAGCACTGCATGACCCCTATCCGCCGCACTGTCCCTAGACCCACTGTAAAGAGACCAAAAAACGGAATGCCTTGTTACGTCTTTTATGCGATATACGTACATGCTGTATTGCTTATTTTAAGATACTCTAGGTTTTTTTATCGTCCAGTTTTTTTAGACTCTTAAGTTAGCCACAAGTTAGCGGGTATAGTCGTATTGATGTATCAAATATCGATAGATACTCTGTCAGTCAATTTTAACTTTACTCCTTTGAGTTTTTTTGTTGTAAAAATTCTTAGCTTCGATGACAATCCTATCTCATATAAATCGAACTTTGAAAGTGGTTAAAAGTAATGATAGTCTGGGAGTTATAAAATTTTTTTTTTTCTGATTCTCTTTCTAAAAAAGTAGTAAGATCACCAATAATCCTTACTAAGCTTCAATAAGCTCAAATTATCGATGGAAAATCATATGTTGAAACAAGTAATTTTCTTTATAAACTACAACAAACATTCGAGCATATTCAAGCTCGGCAAAGGATTATTTTGGTTCTCACTTCTTTTTTAGACGAGAATTCGGTAAAAAATAATGTATAACACTTACACGGGCATTACGTTTTTTAATCGTTGTTAAAGGTCGATTTTTATGAGATTAATTCTAAGTTTTTATATTGTAAGCTCACAAAAAAGTAAAATATTTTCAACAGAATAAAAAATGCAACGCACAAGTCGATACGAGGTCGTGTTTATTATTAATACATCTACTTTTTTTTAATAATGTTTTTGTAAATTTATAGACTGTCTAACTAATTTATTTATTATTCTTATGGAGTCTGATATTTTCTATTAACTATTCAGACAAGAATTGTGATGTATAAGCTTGCATATTCATTGGGCTCTTACAGCTCGATACAGTGGTGAGCTCTGACAGCTCAAACAGTGGGTGTGAGAGAGCCTAAGCTTTTAGACTCTCTTATGAAAATCCGGACGCTCCCGGCTTGACGATGCATGTATATCTTCTTGTATTATATAGTTAATTTGTGTGGGTCGTAATCGATAGCCCCCCCCCCCCCCCCACGCCTCTCCACAGTTTTTCACATGATCAAAAGTAAGCCAAAATAAGGTAAAGATATGCTGATTTTTAATAAGTTGCTACAGTAAGTGTGACCCTCTACGCCCCCCCTCGGCCCTCCGCTCCCCCGCCCTTTTTCAGTATGCCCCCCCGCAGTCTCTCCACAGATATCCAACGCCCCTCCCCCCACGTTATAAGGTAATAATATGTTGTTTTTTCGGTTAAATAATATTGTTTTGCCCCCCCCCCCCCCCCCCCCCCCCCCCCCCCCCCCACCCCCCCCCCCCCCCCCCCCCCCCCCCCCCCCCTC
>JAPYYV010016258.1:0-17342 GCA_030522625.1 Copidosoma aretas
TGAAATAGTGCTATTAGTGCAAAGGACTACCGGGCCCTCGGTGGCACAGTCGATAGCGTACCTGACTGCCACGCCGAGGGCCGGGGTTCAAGCCCGACCGAGTCTGCTACGAGCGCTCGTAGCGAGCGGTCGCGTTCCCCCCGTGTGTCTGCTCGAGCAACCTAACCGCTACTCGCCCACGAGCTGCTCTCGTCGTTCGAGCATCGTGTGCACATATAGTCGCTTCCTTGCACTCAGCTACTGTTATTTTTACGAACCGTATCCGGGCGAGATCACAGTGCTTATTGTAGTGCAGTGCGGTGTATAATTTCAGGGCTGGGGTGCACAAGCTCTCTGCTTTGTGCCCCCCCCCCCCGCCTGCAGTCTGGCCATGCAGGCAGTCCGTAAATGCGCCTGAGGCTACGACATGGCGGACACAAGCAGTTACTCGCCTAGTGGCAACTTGAGTCCAATTGACAAAGACGCCAGCAATATGGCCGACGAAAAAGAAGTCGCCGCAGCTCCGACTGCACATGATACCGGCCCTACTATCGCCTCGAGGTCTCCCGCCTCCAGCGAAGAAAACATCCGCGTAAAAAATTTACATTGGCCAAAAAAGCTGCCAAACTCTACTTCATTAGAAAAGCTTTTTAATCAAGCTAAAAAGGATTTTGGCATACAGACGCGCTCGAGCTCCGCACACACGCCAAACTTATTTAATGCAAAGAAGCGTCCTCTGCATGTGTCACCGTCTGACGGCGTGATTGGCTCCCCCTCAAAGCGAGCAACTAGCAACCGTCGGTCAGACACACAAGCGAAATGGGAAGAGCCCCGGCGCACGTTCAAGGCGCATAGCAATTTCACGCCTCAGCGCCCGTCGACAATTACCAGCAATCGCTTCTCTGTGCTGCGGAATACAGACGAGAATAAAGAGGACTATCTGATTAATATGGCTGATTCAAATCGTTTCAATGAGAGCATTGAAGAAGGGGAACTCCCGCTCACGCCTCGAAAGACACCGCATCGCGACGATTGTAGCAACCTGTCATGCTCGCAACCGACAGTCGACACACGCTTCTCCTTATTGTCGACCCACACGCTCAAGCAGAAAGAGAGAGACGGCCTACAGCGCTTGCTCTCGCAACAAGCGACTGCTGCGGAGCATCATTCCCTCGCCTCTCTGGAGGACCACTCTATGAGCCGGCCAAGGCTGCCAGCAGCTGACGCCCCCATTTCCCCTCGCCGCAGACAACAACAGCCGCGCTCGCAGCAGCAGCAGCCGAAGCGGTCACATATACAAACACAAGGTATATTCGACGCGTCTCCAATTCAACCCGAGGACGTATCCACCCAACAGAACAACGAGTCTGACAAAGATTCACGCTTCCGTCAAGGTAAAAAGTCCATCCGCCCTCCGCCTATTTTTGTACATAACGGTAAAATCGAGAGCATTGTAAATATACTTAAAACTGCGAACTTTCAAAGGGATAGCTTCTCGCTAGTCCAGACTGACAATATTAACTGTACCATTTACGCGAATTCAATAGAAAATTATAAAAAGATTATCGACACGATAAAAACTAATAAAATTGAATTTTTTACGTATACGCCTAAAAATGAGAAGGTCAAAAATATTGTTCTTAAAGGTATTGCCGGAAACTTTTCCGAGAAAGATATAGAGAGTGAAATAAAAGAACTAGACCTACCTAATATTACAATTCAAAAAGTGTCAAAAATACAATTCAATAGTAATAATAACAACAAAAGCAATAAAAAAATATTTCTGATACAAATAAGTAACGATAGCATCCTGCCGGAGTTAACTAAAATAAAGTCACTTGCTTATCAGAAAATAAACTGGGAGGTTCTGCGAAAACGGAATATATTTCAATGTACCAATTGTCAAAGACTAGGTCACTCGAGCGCGAACTGCTCTCTTGCGTATCGCTGTGTTAAATGTAAAGATAAACACGACCCAGGAAATTGCCCTTTACCAAAAGGAGCCGCGGAAAAAAGTATGCTATATTGTATTAACTGTAACAACGTGGGTCACCCTGCTTCATATAAAGGCTGTCCCTTCTATAAGTTTGCCAAAAGCCTTAAAAATAACGCACACAACGAAAAACAAAGAGAGCAGACGACGCGCATCAACGCAATTAATAACTTTGTAAACAGAACGAGCAACACCTTACCGCAGGGCACTAGGGCAAATAGCGTGTACTATAATTCGAACCTTCGTAACAATCTTGACTACTCGGGGGGTGCCGCCCACCCATCTTATGTTAACGCCCAGAGCACCAACGCCTGGCAAGCAAATCTAAATAATAGTGAATACCTGTTCAATAAGCATGCTCAAACGAACTTCAATAACGAAAGATTTGATTTTGAAACTTTTATGTCCAGAATAGAACTACAATTAGATAAATCGCTAAATACTAGATTTTCTCAATTTCAAAACGCTATAGATAACAACAATAAAAGAATCAACAAATTATATGAGCATCTCGGCATAAATAAGGAGAACGATTATGTGTAGCGTAAATGTAAACATAACCGATTCTCAAGATACAAATATAATTAAAAATAATTATCTCTCTATATCTGCTATCAATGTCAACTCGCTTGTATCCCTAAATAAGAGATGTGACCTTCTTAATTTTATAAAAGTAAAACAATGCGATATAATATTAGTCAGTGAAACAAAATTAAACCAAAGACACAAAATACAATTTGAAGACTTCAGTATTATTAGAACCGATAGGCCTAACAGCACAAAGGGAGGTGGCACTGCCATTATCATAAAAAATAACATTGAATTCGAAACGATTTATTACCCTACTTCCAGAAAAAACCTTATTCTAGAGTATACAATAATTAAAACAAAAATTGGTAACGGCAAAAATCTCTTTTTGGTAGCTCTGTATGCCAATAATGTAGAAAAAAATATCTTTGAAGAAGAGATTGAGCACCTTTTCGCGACCCTACATCTTGACAACCCAGATAACTACTACCTCATGGCTGGAGACCTTAACGCCCGCTGTGTACATTGGGGAGATAGGGTTTCCAAACTCAAAGGGAGAATCCTTAAGAAATGGGAGGATAGTAATGGGTTAAAATACAGGGCACTCATCCACCCCCCCGACATGGCTACCTTCCCCAGCGCGGACTCCTTCCTAGATCTATGCATTTCGGACTGCAGAATTCGTATAAAAAATCTCAACAACGGAAAAATAAAAACAAACTCATACAACAGCAATCATAGGGCTCTTTTAATTGAATTACTCTTAGATAGTGATATACACACCACTGATTTGAATATCAATCTAAGATATATGTATAAAAAAACGAAGTGGGGTAAATTCACAAAAAAATTACAAAAAAATCATAAAACTATAGTAGCCCATGACAAAAACTTGTCAAATTCAGATATAGACTCATTAATATTAGAGTTAAATCAGACAATCTCTTTCACAATAAAGGAATGCGTCCCAAAGTTCCACCCTCAAGATAATATACTAAACTATGTTAACCTTAAAATCAAAAGACTCCATAAATATAAATCTTACTTATTTACAGCACTAAATAAACTATACAAAAACAATCCAAATAACTTTCTGGCAATAAATCATCTTAAATTTCTAATAAATAAAATAAATGATACATTAAAAAACGAATATAAGGTGGCGTATAATAAATTCTGGGACGCTCAATTTAAGACAATAAATTACAAAGATCCAAACTCCTTCTTTCCAAAAATAAATCGCTACTTCAGACAAAAAAAACCATTGTCATATGAGACCATAGCTGTAGACCAAAGAAATGTAAACCTACTTAATCGTGTTAATTGCAGCTCAAACAATTTGCCTACTTCCGACAACAAATACATATTGCACAACCCTCAAGACGTGGTAAATGTAATAGGAGCGTTTCTTGAAACGGTCAATAAGCCAAAATATTTAAACGAAGGCACGGCTTTTAAAAGGGTAGTCGATGCAAAAACGGCAACAATCATAAACAATTTCAGGGAGTGTGAAAAGAACAACAAAACTGTCACATCCTTTAATGACACTAATCCGGCTCACAACCCAATCAATAATATAGATTCTATCTATTTTCACAACACGGCTCAAGTAATAAGAATTTTCTCCGCACTCCCAAACAAGACCTCAGCGGGTTTAGACGATATACCACCCATAGTGTTAAAACACCTTCCTGTTTCAGTAATCCGTGACTTCACGATTATTTTCAACAATTGTTTAAATAACCGGTATTTCCCAGACATCTGGAAAAAGGCAAAAATTCTACCTCTACTAAAAAAAGGTAAACCACCCGAAGAAGTAACCAGCTACCGGCCAATCAGTCTAACCCCAGCCCTAAGCAAAGTTTATGAAATGCTAATAAATAACATCATAAACCAACACGTCACACAGAATAAAATAATACCGGATAACCAATATGGTTTCAGACGAAAACATTCAACCTCCCACGCAGTTCATAAAATCGTGAATGATATTACACAACACCTTCACAAGGGTGAAGTAGTGGGCGCGTGCCTTATCGATCTTGAGCGAGCGTTCGATTCCATATGGCTGAACGGTCTTTTATACGTCCTAAGCAAACTAAAATTTCCAAGTGATCTCATACACATCGTCTGGAATATGACCTTGGGTAGGAGTTTCGTTACTTGGAATGGTAACTTAACGTCTTCCTTATCTTTTGATATCCTAGAGGGACTCATGCAAGGAACAGTTAACTCTCCCACCCTCTTTAACATTTACACCTACGCAATTCCTAACCTATTTCAGCTAAACTCAGGTAATGACACGCATTCAGCGGCATATGCCGACGATCTAATCGTTCTCGCAGGAGGAATCTCTCCCACTGAAGTGCAAACGAAACTCGAAAAACTAGTTAATAATATTAATATAACATATAAAAATTGGAACCTCAAACTAAATCCTGAAAAGAGCGAAACTATATGCTTCCATAAACCATTAAGATTCCTCGGCAAAAAAATCAGGGAGGGTATTCAAAATTTCCAGATCAAAATCACTGATGACAATACAACTCACGTAATCAAGAATAAAAAACTAGTTAAATATTTAGGAGTAAATATAGATTACTTGTTAAAATTAAATATTCATGTGTCCAATCAATTATCTAAAGCAAGAAATGCATTCAAAGCAAATTCAAACATCTTTTTTAACAAAACTATCTCATCCAAGGCTAAAATAATCTGCTATCAGCTCCTAATCAGGCCTATTTTAACATACGCGTCCCCAATCTGGTGGAACCTTAGTGCTTCTATGATGGAAAAATTTCGGAAGTTTGAAAGGCACTGTTTACGAGTCTGTCTGCATGTGTTTAGAAAAACGGACTCAGACGAATTTGTAAAAAGTAAAACGATATACGATCTAGCCAACATTCAACGAATAGATAACTATATTACGAAAATAAACAGAGACTACTTCGCCAGGCTTAAAGTAATAGACAACTCTTACCTAAAGAAATTCGTGCAAGAAGGACTACATAACTATGATTACCAAGCCATCTCGGGGTACATCCCCCCGCACGCTTTCCTCTACTTTGACCAGCGGGGCTACATACAGAACGATCGAAATATTCCGATTCTTTACCATTTCTCACGAAACAAAGCCAACAAATTTATTCTTTCAAACCCAGCAGACACCCCATCTCGATTTTACAAGTACTCCACAACGATACCAAAAAGAGATTTGTCAGATTTCCACAGATTAAATGCAAATAAATATTGGTGGCTAACTGCAGACGCCAGATTCATAGATGAGATTCGCAGAAGAAGTTTTAGGCTTCCTTAACTCCACATGTCTATTTGAAGCTAGTCTCCTTTTGTGCCTTAGCCCTATCGGTGAATAATTGGATAAGTAAGTAATATCGTATCACTTCATTGTAATTAATAATAAATAGGCACCCGCCATAGCGTATTTCTCTTAATAATACTAATAATGTAATTATTCTTTATTTTTCTTTAATCTTAAGATATATGTACAATTAAAATTGTAACTCGCGCGCAGCACACCCCCCCCCCCCCTTGTAAATATGTACCCCAATCGTAGTATTAAGTTAGCGAAACCACAACCAAAAATCGCATAAAAGCAAGAGTTTTTTTATTCTCTTTTCTACTCTTAGAAACTACCCATATTTTTTTTGTAAATTTACCGGCGAAAACGGCCTTATTACATATATACCTTAATATGTATGTGTCACACTATCTTAAGCGCTATATCTCAATAACGAGTATACCTCTCACGGTCATGTTATTGTACTAGTAAGTAACTCCTATATTGTTTGGTTTTAGTTTAGTAGTTTTTATTTGTACCACTAACCCTCTGTAATTGACAACTTTTTAACAAATAAAAGACTTTTATAAAAAAAAAAAAAAAAGGTTCGATTCCCCGCCGGGGAGTTTTTTTTTTTTTCCCACAAATTTTTCAAACATTCAGTGTTTTTTCAAAACTTTCCATTTCACATTTCTTCAAACAATCAATGCAGTATCCTTGTACTTACAAAAAATAATGTGATGGTTCCTGTTTCTTTATATGTGAGAAATTCGTGATCAAATAGACAATTATATTTTTTATTATTCACCTTCGGCTTATTTGCCAAATAATATTACAGGAAGAAAAGCCCCTCTCCATTTCGTATATGAATAGTGTAATACTATTTTCTTTGTTTAAAAAAAGTTTCATGGACGATTTAATTATTCAGAACAAATAGTAAAAAAACGTTTAGAATAATAATTCCCACAAAATAAGGTGGGAACTTATGATTGACACGATCAAGCAAGATATAATGCTCATCTCTACCGAGCCTCCTTTCTCGCGTAAAAGGGGTAATATCTTCCAAATTTGTCCACGTTAAAAACTACAGTATCGAGTCGCTACGGGCAAATGATTAATAATCACACAATAACCCAAGAGCCTACTGTAAAGCGTTGTTGGATTTACATGTTAACATTATTCGATTTTTTAAGTAACTAGGGAGCAAGCATGATTTTTAAATAAATTAAAATGATTAGTTATCTAATGTACATACATGTACATGTAGTCGTAATTTTTATCAATATAATTTATTTTTACCCAATTTATAAAATCTCATTTTCAAATTATCCCGCTCTTGATCAGTCTTGATGAATCACACAACTAATGAAGAAGGCTTCAGTCACGTGGCAATCAATCTTTTATCATAAGAATGTTAGTTTTTGGAAATTATTCGATTGGAAAATCCAAGGATTCTGGGAACAAAAAGCTTATGGAATTGTTCACAATAATTGCTAACACACAAACTTTTGAATCACAAAAGCTCATTTTAGAGACAAGATGAGTTTCAAGAGCTCGTGGAATGGGTTTGTTAAAAAATCAAATAGACAAATTTTATTTCATTTTTTTTAATTTCTGAGAGATTACTCGAGTGCTGGGTCAATTTTATATCCAGCAGACATTACCATATGTAAAAATGAGTAGTTCAGTCCAAGCCGACACTTTTCGCGAGGCTGTAAAATAAATTCACTTAGTTAAACCCGCTATTAAATAAAAAAAAAAAACAGCCAAAAACGTACCCCGAATTCTCTTTCCAGAAATGCCTTCAGAGAGCATTCAATAAACTGGCGTACACCCCCGCTTCCATATCGCGCGTATAATGTGTAAACCTGTTTCTCATTTATAAGGTGCTCAAACGCGCGCGCTCTCTCTTAATAATCGGTTTCCCCGAAAAGCTCATTGGATTTCTATTTCACGCGCGCGCTGCACACAGCCCCTCACGGGGCGCTCGTAAAATTCTCGAGTCTCGCCGCGGCGGGCTGACTCTCTCCTTTCTCCATTCCAGCGTAGGATAATGGCTATAGGATCTTTTCGGGCGAGCCGTACGTGCTGAGCAGCTGACGTTGGAGCGATTATTCGAAAGTTTATGAGAATTGCTCCGTACGGTACGAGCTTTTGGACGGAATAGGAGTGTTCTAAATTGTTTCTCGTTTATGATTACGTTTTCAGCTTTTACAGAGTACTAGAATAATATTACACACGAGTTCTGAACTCAACTTCAGTGTTCAAGACAGTTGGTGCCTCTAAACCTGTTCAATTTGACAGTTAGGAACAAACTATTCTTGAAAACTTTTGCACGTATTAGAAAATCTTTAAAAACTCGAAAAAGTTGAGAGCAATTATTGTAGCATTGTGTACTCACAGCTGATGTACTAAATGTATAGAAAATTATTTTTAAATCGGTATACTTGGAGAACGGTACGTATAAAACTAATCGGTGCGTTGATTCCATTCATTGCAGACCAATTTTTTGAAAAATACAGCAAGAATAGTTTTTATTAAATTAATTATTGCTTGATATAGGCTATACGCGTGTTAAATCCGCATTAAATTTGAGATTTGATATTTTAATTTCTGTACGTGACGGGTTGCCAAAATTTTGGTAGCTCGCGTATTATGTTGTAATCGAACAGGAGATTTGATTTTTTCCAACAATCGTAAAAAAAGTCATTTTGGCACCAACTAACTTAAACAAGAATAAGTAAACGTTCACTTTTCAACCCGAATGCATTGCCCAATCAAACGATTCTGTACATAACGGAGAGGAAGGTGAAAAAACGCAAACTCTCTGGTAAGAACGAGATGTTAAGAATACCCTCCCTACTTTTTTCACACTTACTCTTCGTCACAAGCTTACTCTCGCGAAAAGCTATTATCTCCCCACCGATGACCTTCATCTCACCCCCGCCCCCCCCCCCCCCCCCCCCCCCTCACATCCCCCCCNNNAAAAAAAGAGGACAATAAAAGCAACAGCTTTTTCGAAGATTGCCTTTTTACAATCAGTAACATCAGTATTATGACACCCACGACCGACTCACCTTACACGCGCATACACACACACGCAATCACACAAATAATGTAAACACAAGCCGGCGTGCGTGTGGATCGAGCTTTGCCCATACCGCAGAGACAAATCGAACAATAATCATTCGTTACCCGAGCAAGGGAAATGAATAAAGATCTGTGCGATCCCTGTGCAAAGAGCGCGCGCGCCGTAGAAAAAAAAAAAAGAAAAGAACAAGAAAGCTCGAGCGAGCGGCAAGCGCGCTCC
This sequence comes from Copidosoma aretas, assembly GCA_030522625.1. Taxonomy (NCBI): domain Eukaryota; kingdom Metazoa; phylum Arthropoda; class Insecta; order Hymenoptera; family Encyrtidae; genus Copidosoma; species Copidosoma aretas. The sequence continues at coordinate 9,109 of JAPYYV010016258.1, forward strand.
TTGTTAATAACCGATAAATCGCTAAATCGACGCAGGTAACCGGCGAACAGCGAGCGTCAGGTCGGTCGGCTACTCCGATCTCTTCGTGCTCAGCAAGAAGGACATGTGGGACGTGCTCAAGGAGTACCCGGCGGCCAGGGTGCGCCTCGAGGCGATCGCCGTCAAGAGGCTCGAGAAGTACAAGCGCGCCCCCCTCGAGAAAGGTCAGTCGACTCTCTAACTCTGTATGGCTTTCTCTCTCTGTCTGTCTGTCTCGTCCATCGCCCACTTTCCAACGTATCAACTTTCCTGCTTCTTCCTCGGCCGCTTGTCTCCTCCTCGTTCTTTTTTCTTCTTCAACGTCATAATTCTTTTTTTTGTTTTTCACTCTGTGATTCGCTTCTGTGTGAGCGCGTTCGTGTATGAATAAAAGCTTTGTCCATCCCTGTATACATAAGCTCGACGCACTCGGAGACGTGGACGCAAATATGTTCACCCTCACTTTTCTCTCCTCTGTTTTCACTGTTTTTGTTTTTTCGTTTTTTTCCGTTTTTTTTTTTTTCCTGGTCGAAGCGTTCGCAATTCAAAGTCTGTATTCATTGTGCGTGTTGGATGTGCAGGACATGTGTATATTGTGGCGATTTCGCGATGATTGTGTCTGTACTGTGTTTGATATTGTTTTTTCTTTTTTGTTTTTCTTCATTTTTAAACAACATGAAAAATTGCCGCAAAAAGTAAACGAATTTGCGCTGGGATCGAATTGAAATTCTGCCTCGCAAGTTTCACCCTCTGCGAAAACTTGCGTCTATTTACCAAACACGCGCTTGCGGCTAGAAACTTTGACGGTTAAACTTTCGAGCTTATCCAAAAATTTATTTTCAAAGTTGGCGCGGGGGAGAGCTCAGCGTTTCGATAGCTTTTTCCAGCCATCAATTTTTAAATTCTTAAAGTTTGAATAACTTCAAGGTGCATGGATTCACTTCCAGATCGAATCTATACTTACATACGTGTTGTGATCGATCCTGAGTTGAATTAAAAGCGCTTTCGGGAAACAAAAAGTTTGAAGCCTCATACACTTTTATATAAGTACAATTGTGACCTTTCTTTTCCATTCAATTGAAGTTTAAATTAAACGTCTCTCAGGCCGAGTGAAGTGATAGGTATTATATATTTTAAACATTCTTCAATACGTGTACGTACTTCGATTCAATTCGATTTTTTTACTGAATGATTTGTAGAACTGGTTCTTTTTTTTCCGACGATGTTTTCAATTACGTGTGAATGTTTTATTAGTCACTATTCCCTCGGGAGGCTGGGCTATGAATTTTCAAACAGTACATAATTTTCGAGTTACGTCGAGAATAAATGAAAAAAAAAGGGGTCACAGGTTCTCCGTTCTCATGACACAGCGTAAGTATCAAAGACTCATGAGACATAAAAATGAAAATAAAAATAAAAGTATGATTTAGTTGACTAATATACCGACACTGTTTTATGTAGCTGGAGTATTAAAAAGTTTCCATAAGCTATACATTCATATTTAATACAGACAAATTTAATTCTTAAATCAACTAAATTTAAGTCCAAGAATGTATTAAACCTCTTGCTCGGAACAAATAAAATTTTGCACGCAACAACGAGTTAATTCGATGAATCAAATTTAAAGAGAAATCATAATTGGTAAATATTACGCCTCTAAAACCTACAACTGCTGCGAAGAGTATTAAATTTCTAGACGCAAAGATAAAAATACTCCATTCGAATCAGCAAAACCAACGATTGTTTAACCCTTTCCCTGTAAGTGTGTAAATATACCTAGATCCACGCGAGTGCAAGCATCAGCAAACGCATTGATGTCACGGAAGAGCTCGAATTCGCGACCGAGCATCACCATCAACGAAGGAAATATGAGCATTAATTTTCATCATACACGCTCCGAATTGAAAAATGACGGCGGACGAATGAGTTGCGTGTTACAATAGCGCGCCCAGGTACGATTATACTATAGCTGACTAATTAATCTTCCAACTGATGGTAAACACGAGGCTCAGGTATGTACTCGCGATACACCATCGTCATCATCATCAGCATCATCACCAGCATCGTCAGGGAGGGGAAAAGAGATCCAGCGAGAGCACTGCCATCAATCACGGAAATTTCGACTGTGCCCTGTATACGTACGAGCATATTGCTGTCATGTGTAAATAGAGGACTTCACGCGTATAGATACGCAAGCACACGCACCACTGCCGCCCGACTCGTGAATCATTAATTATCCAACTTCTCCGTCCAACCCCCCTCGTCCCGTCTTTTTCCCTCTCACAATCGAAAATCAAGCTCCTCTACCGAGAGCCGAGAGAGCAGCAGGAGCAACGCCAAGGGTACATACAGAAGTGGTATAGCTCGAGTGGAGCACGAAAATTGCGCCGAGCAAGAGGTACACGTACGCGAGATACCCGCCTCACCCCCCCCCCCCCCCCCCCCCCCCCCGCCCCCCGGGCTATGGTACGGCTCTGCCGAGAATAATTAATTAGCTCGCTCTTGGGCGTTTGAGCCGTAACACGTACCACCTAATTACCAACGCACCGCTAAACACCACTGCGGAGTCCCTCTGTCTCTCCGTGCGCGAATATCCAGAGGTGGGCTGAGGGGGTGGGGGAGAAGGAGCGGGAGAGAGAGAGCAAAGTGCACAGGCGAAAGCTGCAATTGGAATTTCCGCGGAGGATCCGCAGTGCGCGCTTGTGCGCGCGTGCATCGCATGAGCATGTATTATGCGTATATAAGTTCCGGCGTCTCGCGCGTGATTTCTCGATACGCTGTACAATGACCGATCGACCAGGGGTTTTTGCTATTCACGACGGCTCGGGTCGTTCATTGGACTTGGAAAATTCGCTTGGACGAGAGATGCATGTGTTTCATTCGCGGTGTACGGAGAGCCAACGGGATCGTTCGATCGCGCGGTGAACGGCAACGGTACCATTGGTACATGGGTTACAATTTTTTCCAGAGCCAGCTAGAACCTAGTTTGCGCAGCTGTATAGTTTTATGCACCGCAGCGACGACGCCCCGGGCGCTAATTGTACATGGTGACGAGCAGCATTTGCAATGCTATCGAGTTTCTCGCGGGTGCAGCGTAACGATATTACGCGTGGAATCGGAAAACGAATCGAACGTCCTATCCCCCCCTCTCTCTCTCTCTCTGGTGGTATAAATTTCGCGCTCGGCTTAATTAATGAAGCTCGTCGCGAGTGACGGCTTACGGTTCAAATTAATCGTCAATTTACCGCTGCGAGTACGGGTGAGCGATTGTTCGTCGATTTCTGTACCGATGGGGTGTTTCGATTTTAGAGCTTTCAACATTGCGGCGCACTCGTTACTGTACTCTTTTGGAACGCACATTACGAATAAACAATGGATCTTCTTTCGTGAACTTTCGTAAAATTACATTTATGATATTTTGTATCGTGCATGACCTTTTTTTTATTCCTCGATCTCTTGAGTGCACAAAAATTATCGGTGAACCAAAACAAACGATACGCCGAGGCCAAGAAAGATAACCGGACGATGATGAACAACACGGTTTTATCACATAATCGTGCAAACAGTAGTGAAGATTAAACATGACATTTGTAATTCAATCATATATTAGTTTGTGATTCAACAAAAATTAATGATTATTACTTTGGTGATCTGTAATTGGAAACCTTTATTATTCATTACTTTTATAAGTGGTAACAAAATATTGTAACTAGTGTCACTAAAAGTCAAATTTGTAAAAATTGTATGATTCGTACTCAAATATTATTTTAGTTTGACTGTTTGATTATTAAATATTGATTATAGATGGAAATATTTATAATGTCTCTGTTATTTCGAAAATAGGTTTCATTGCACACGGTAAAAAGATTTAATGAAGTGTGAAGTAATAAGTTGTTAAGATAAGATTGGAGGTGATCTGTTGAAACTACAGGAATTTTGTATCAAAAAATTTAAGATAGCGATTTTGTAGCGAGATGAAGATTTAGCTAGCTAGCGTGCCTTGTTCACTTACACAGTTGAAGACAATTAGAATTTAGTGATTTGAACAATGTAAAAAATAATGCGATTGACGAGCAATGATTAACAAGAAGAAAACAAAATAATAACCACAGTTGTGGAGAAGAACCAAACTGGAATAGATAACACTTTGTCAAAGCCAGGCAAATTAAAGAAAGTGTTCTGACTGAACAAAAGAAAAAAAATAAGTGATAAAAGGTATTCAAGAAGAGGACGGATTGAATTGCATCCATTCAAAAATTTAATGCAGAGGAAAGTGAAAAATTGAAAGAAAAGAGAGAGTAATGGACATAGAGAGAAAAAAAAATTTCATCAGGCTAGAGAAGTAATGTTCAAAGACAGAGTCGAGAAACCAGAATAGTAGTTTTCGTCTATAATGTTCATCCGTCCGAGGCGATCACTGCAATTTGCAAAGCAACGCTGGAGGGACCACGTTGCGATCCCCCTGGCTGGATGCGCATTAGTGGTGAATGCTATTTTTCCCATCGAGGGCGCACCAGACGTTCAAAAACGCCTAAGGCAGGAAAAGAGGTTTTTTTTACGAAGAAGAAAAAGCTAATGTAAAATGTTACGCGGCTCATTATACCTTGGAAAAGATAATTGAGGTTATTGATTTATCGACAGAAGTTCAATAAGTGATGCAGGCAGAACGTCGTTTACATCGTCATTAAAAGTTTTTTAAAAAGGTAAGATAAATTATACAGGCAAGAGAAGAAGGTATGAAAGAGATCATGACAAAAGAAATGACAATTAGCTAAGAGGTTTCTTGTTGAAAGTATTGGATTGGCAATGGATGTAGATATCGTGAATGGAAAAAATGATGTCGATATTCAGGTAGTTGAAGTGCACGATCCAACCGCGGTAAATGCGGTATTGATGGATAATAGATATTTAGAAGTCGCGATGTTGCATGAAATACCCTTTTGTCCAATTCATGACAAATAACAAAATTTGTAATTTTACTCGAATCCATCGAAAAATAACTTTGTTATTTAAAATTGCATAACTAAAAATTGCCCAATCAATTAATAGCACGATTTTGCTAATCTTAAACGGGTTACGAGTAATTTAAAAAAATCAATGACAATCATGTCTTCAACCGAAATTAACTGTAAAAAAAAAACATAATCAAATAAACTCCATCTCCCACTCGCGATCGAGACATTTTTCATCATCTATTTGTAATGAAAAAATTCACCATTTTTTGCAACCGAGGAATCAAAATCAGAATACTTTTGATCACAAATAAATCACAAAAGCGGGAAAAAACAAGTAAACATAAAAACCAAAAGAAGCCACACCGCGACACACGCGTATTACGGTACAAGGTCGACCACGAAGCACAACGCACAGCACAAAACCTTGGGCCTGCAGTATGTATACACACCTATCTATCTCCCCCCTATACAGCGGCAATGGGCAGATGCCAGAGCACGCCGGGACTGGTGGAGTCCAGGGGCCGAGTGCCCCTGGAGGAGATGGTCGTGTCGCCCCTGGACGCCCGCCCGACGACGCGCTCGCTCTTTTCGCCGAGCCCGAGTCCCCGGGCCCCGCTGCGGCCCATCGCACCGGCCACCCTCCGGACCAGCGGCGCGCGAATGCCGCCGACGACGACGACGACGACGACGAGCCCCGCCGCGCATCAGCGACAGGACCAGCACGGGCCCAGCCAGTCGAGTCCCGCGAGCGGGACGAGCAGCAGAAGGAGCAGCGAGGACGCGACCGCCAGGGCCGCGGCTCACCTGATGGCCACGGGCCGTCAGTCCACGCACTCGGGTGAGACGGCTGTCATCCGCTCGCTCGCTCGGTGTCATGCGCGTGTGTGTGTGTGTGTGTATAGTGACGTGGCCACCTTTGATGATTCGTCGTAGCCCCCCCCCATATCCGTTCTGAACTCTACAACGCCGTTCATTTCGATCCTTGGCTCTTTTTCTTCAAGTTTTCATTTTTTTTTATTTATTTATTTTTTTCTCTCCATCCGTCTCTCTTCTTTTTATCTGTTTCTTGACTGACCGTTGTACATATATGTTGTTCGCACAGTGCTTTTTGCGTATGGTTCTTTGCATTCATTAGTTATCTGTCGTAGTTTTTGCAGCGATCCTATGCCAATTGATTCGGTGTTTACGAAAAACAAACCAAATCTGTTCATCTTCCTATGTAGGTTGTCGAAAAATATTGGACTCTTATTTCGTTTTGTTTTTTTTTCACGTTAATGCCGAGTCCTTTTCGATTTTTGTTTCCCGATCAAAGCAATTTCCCAAAAAATATGTTCCCAAAATGAATGATTCCCAAGACCTATTCGAGCGCACGAAAGTTACGTAATTTGCCTCCCACTGCCAAACTTTGACGTGCTCTATCTCCGTCAGTTGTTGTGTCCAATATTTTTCGATAATTACAATCCACCCGAAGCATCCAGTTTAGTGAGCAATATTCCATCGAACACGTTAATTGATTCTATTGCTCGCTTGCATGACGAATTTTTCAATCGCTTGCGAGTAGTTTTAAAATCGTAGCGACTAAAACCCAATGTTCACACTAATATCGTAATTTGCAATACCCAGCGAACTTTTACAAGAGCGTCACAGACGCAAGACCATCAATCGATCCGGCATACTTTTCACGCGAATTCCAGCGCCGCTCGCGCAACGTCTCGGAGATGCGGCGATCATTATTAGGTCGAGGAGGAGGAGCCGGTAACTGTCTTAATCATCCGAAACTTGTCGAAAGTTTTCTCCCCGCGCAGACTGTATTCCGGTTCGAGCTCAAGATTGCGGGCCAGAATACTTGGGCGCATATTGCGGCTGTGGCGCTAATTAATCTGCTCCGATGGAATTTTCGCCGGGACTACGGGGAAATTCCGATGGGAGTTGGCTCCTTCGCAACAAATCTATGATGCGATTCTCCTCCAACTATATTCACTGCACGCATAGCCTGATCGATATTCTTCGATGTAATATAGTACGATCAACAGCAACTATAATAGTAATGGATTTAAAAAATATATTATCTCAACTTTGAGATTTTATCGGATGATTTTGACAAACGAGAAGGTTTGACAGTAGTAGTAACATCCATCTAGTGGTAAGACATCAACGAGTAAAGTGATTCCCAGTGAAAGCTCGCCGCGTACAAGTTTGAAATTCTATCAAGTACATTCTACTAAAATTCCGGACAACTAGTAGCAGCATGATTTTATTCATTGATTTTCCCATACAGTAAGTAATTTTCCCTGCCAGTAGTAACAGCCATGTAGCGGTGAGGCATACTACAGACTAAAAACCACTGACAGCTTACCACGTATTATGAGCTTGAAATTCTACTGTATCCGACTCGAAGTTTGGACATTTACGAGTATATGTGACTAACGATACTAAAAGTTACAAATCATGTGAACATTATATATAGTGCAAAGATGATCTCCATCCCGTACTACAATCACACGTACAAATGAAAGAGACTCTACAGACGCACGCATCAGTGCGGGTACACGCTTAACAATCGTCCCGTCAACCGATACACCAATTAGCTCGAGCCCGACAAAATCGTCGTCGACATATACCTCTACCTGTTCCCGGGGCTAAGAAAGGCGCCACTGTCACCAGCCCGGACGCTAATTACTCCAGTTCTCGCTGAAAAAAAGTGGCGGAGCCGTGCAGCGCGTCGGGCCGTGGAAGAACTACTTTTTGATTGACGCGCAGCGGTGCGAATCGCTGATCAGTCCTCGCGATGAAAGGGTCTTTTTCCCGTACCGTTCGCCTCCTTTCTTTTCAATTCCTTCTTCTTCTTCTTCTGTGAAGCTTTGTACTTGGTTTTTTTTTTCTTTGCACACCGCTTTGCCGCCTGTTCTATTTTTGGATGTAATGGCACAAAAGTTTCAATGTATACGACTGAAGTGTGTATAATGCAGAGTTAAAAAGCGAGGGAGAGTGAAGCTGTAGAAACAATGGATATCAATAATCGTCGTTGATCGTCAATGGCTGAACATTGTTGAAATATGGACGGATGATGACTTCCTTTGCTCGTTAAATCACATATCGTCGCATTAAGAGTGCCTGGAAACACGTAGGAGCAAACATTGCTGCATGACTCGTGTGTCTTTACGCGTCGCTGGTAAACAAAAAACACGAATCACCGCGTACACCGAGTAACTCTGTCTTTCGCAACACGACCTTCCGAACTAACCGCACCCACCACCAACC
>JAPYYV010016260.1:0-10345 GCA_030522625.1 Copidosoma aretas
TTTTTTTTTTTTTTTTTTTTTTTTTTTCATTTTTAAAATAGCTCGAGCTCTCGTATACTGAATTAAGTACGGTTGTAAAGTGCGCAAGTTACAATTTTACGTTGATTACTATATGAAACGCACATCGGGTAATTTGATACAATTACGTCTGCGTATTTACAAATATTCAGTCAGGAGAATTCATATTGACAACGTTTTACGATATAACGTTGACAGCACTGGATTTTCATCCGACTTATGTTCAAACATTACAACCATCCCAGGATTAAAATAGATGCTTTGCCAGAGTTACAACACTCGCAAGCGTAAACTATAGCGCGTACGTTAATTTTTTTATTCAGCCAATTGAGTAATGTTGATTGTCTCGCGTGTCTAAACATATTAATTTGGCACTATTATGCAGGACGAGAAATCGATACAAGTGAATATATTTGTACATTCATCTATAGCCGTAGTACCGTACATTCAATGGACATGTATATGTTGTATACATTCAACGGTTTCCATTCACGTCCCCTCGTGCAATCTCCTACGCGTGCAACGACTGGGACTAAAGTGTATGGGACTTCGATCGTGTACGAAATCTCGATTATACGCTTCTCTCTACTCCCGTGTTTATTCTATGTATGTATGCGTGTACTTACTGTTCGCAACGCGCATACGATGGAAAATAATCTTTTCTGCCGTTCCACCAGTAAGTATGTATGTATATGAACACACACATACGCCCACCCGTACTTACTTTGCACTTCATCTCATTTTCCTTCCTTTCTTCCCTCTTTCCTTTCATTTCAACGACTCGTATATGCATATTATACTTGTACGTTCTCCGTACATACATCGTGGATACACGTATAAGAGACTTTTTTTGAATTCTTCATCGTCACTCCCCGTCTTCTTTTCCTCTCCTTCCACGCTTGTATCTTTTTTTTTTTTTTTTTTTTTTTTCTTTCGCTCCGTGATAAAGACAAATACGAAATAGCCGAGAGATACGGAACCGAGACTCGCGGCCCAGATATCGAATGTATACACGGGGCCGTATTTTTTCAAGAGATGATGAAACGGACCGATCTTGCTCGCAAAAAAAATATACGATAAAAGATGAAGAAATTTCGAGCAGTTCCAATTGAAATTGTTTAAATCGATTGATTTGGCAATATTTGCAAAATTATCCGACCGCAAAATCCACACTCAAACGCGCATCGATTGTAACGGAGGAAAATTTGACTGATCAAATTCAAAAGCAACGGATGCCGGCTGTATTCGAATGGCATATGGAAATATGTTGAAGGACGCTGAGAGCCCCGGATAATCATCATCAGCATCATCCGAGCGTCGATGTAATTGTACACAGCTCGCGCAAAACCTTCACGGCCACCGACAATTGGCACGTCGTTATGAACCCATAACGATGCACTTGTACAACTATCCGCGCTGAGTTTCGCAAACAAGCGGATCCCGACGCGGCCAGCCCAAGACAGTTTTTTTCTTTTTTCCATCTTCCGATCGGCGACACCGGCGGCTCGCGGATGGCCTCAATTGGCGTGAATCTTATCGGGCAGCGCGCAAAAGTTCCGTCGCGCCCCGCATACATATACGTACGTATACCGTGAACGGGGGGGGGGGGGGGGGGGGGGCCCCCTTGGGGCGGGGGGGGGAAAAAAGGGGGGGGCCCCCGGGCCCCGCCCGCTTTCCCGCGGGAAAACCGTAGCGGAGGCGGATTTTCCGGCGAAGCCGCTGCAGCAAATCACCGTCGCAGATGCTTATATACATACATATACGTGTTGCTCGCGGGTGTCGGCCCCCGGGTATGTAAGTACATACATATACATGTGTACATGACCACTTTGTACGCCGTTGCGTGGTTTACAGGTTCTCAGGAACGCGGGCAATCAATCTCCGGGCTAAGAGCTCCTGCTCCGGGAACATCGGGGATGCGCTCGTGAATGCTGTAACCGAAATACTTATGGTCGGTTTCACGGGAGCTGCCCAGCTGCATGGTTTTGTCGAAAAAAAACCCTCCCTGCTTGGCTTGGAAAATTCATTTGGAACGTTTCGCCAAAAAATGGTGTTAAAACCCGCGTGTTGATTCCCATGCACAAGTAGACCACGGTTCATAAGATTTTCATTCGATTCGGTGACATGTACTGCGATTTCAGGTATATTAAACATTTTCGGATTACTCTTTTTGCTCTGGTGATGAATTTCAGTGGACGCGCCTTGTATATGTGCAAATACAGTCTTCCCAACCACTTGTTACTATACTTGCACACACGAGTAAGGATATTATCGGTCGATGCCCGCATCTGTTGCACATGATATCTGTATCATTTTCTTTTTTATACAGCCATAAACGAGATTGATAGCGATGTGTGGACATTATCGTTCGATACAGGGGAATAAATCCCGAAACTCCATAGCTCGAGCCTTGAGGTTATTGAAAAAATGTTTTTGCGCGTTATTGCGACGAACGAGTAAAATACGACGTATCGGTATGGTAGTAAAAAAATATCCACGCACAGGAATAGTGCCCGTAAGGAATGCCATGTGCTGTCAGCTTCGTCTAATAAGTATATAGCTTCAGGCCTCGGATCGTGCAATGTACGGACAAAACATAATTTTGTTGCGAAACATTCACTACGGGCAGAAATGGCGACAAAAAAAGAAAAATACGTCGAGGGACATGACACCATTAAAACCCCGACAGGCATGTACCAGATGATGAAAACTACTTGCGAGCAAAAGGTGCGCATAGGCTTAGTCGTAATTAGAAACAATCCGTCTTCTCCGACGGTTGCGCCAACGCAGTGCAAGACAATCGCTTCGAGCAATTTAACAGCCGAGACTTGGCGAAACTTTAAATACGGGGGGCGCGCGCGCCGGTTGACAACGAGAATCGCTAACTCCGCTCGAAACTTTTCGCGCTGTCGATGGGCGCCTTCAAGCCGATCCGCTTAAATACATCTTGCAAATCGAGATGACGGGGCTTACGCATTTCTGCGTGGCTTCCCTCGCACAATCGACCGATCGGCGCGTTCGATGAAAGAGACATTGACAAATCCGATGAAAGTATTCGGAGACTCGTGCGAAAGAATCTGCACAAGTGCCGTCTCTAACTTCGTTTCGTCATCAGGGCAGTCTGTAACAATGTCGTTACGTACTTTGGGTCGAGCTTTTTTTGTACGGTCCTCGGGTGAAATCAGATTGGAATTGAAAGTAGTTTTTCTCGAGTGGCTTTATTGGTGGAGCTTCATTGCTGATTGGGCTCTTCACTGATTTATAAAAAGCTGGTGGATCCATAGTGTATTTAATTCCTTGAGAATATTTTCTTGACACATGTTTCTTTACTTTTTTCAAGCCGTGAAAGACGACCATTCATTAGAGCAATCCCAAGTTTAAATAGTTCTGATTAAAAATAACAAACGGATGCTCTTGTTGAATTGAAGTTGACTTTTCATTACACAGCTTCATATGAAGACGAGTGAAGAGTCATTTAAACCGCGCCTCCTCTCGCCCCTCTGGACCACATAAGACACGGGTAATCACCCCCTAGTTTTTTAATTTACCGCCATTCCCGCGATCCTCGAAACAAGCCTCGCTCGCTGATTGTTCGATTTTAATGGCAGCACTTCCCCGAGCGCCGCGATTTTCTCCCCCGTCGCACGGGAACCGTACACTTATTCCGCCTAGAAGTCGATACAAACTTATAATTGGCCGACCGGCCCATTCCAACTCTGTCGACTTCGCGGCTCATTGCCGTTTCTTGGGGAGCCACGTCTGTGCCCAGCTGCCGCAGCCACAGGCGAATTTGCGGTACACGGCGCTAAATTCCGCACGCCATTCGTCCACTACGTATCTTTTTTTGTGTCGCCGAAGGGTGTAATCTCTGCTGGTACGAGCAGCTGAATAATTTCAAGTAGAGAATCGGAAAAACTTTTCTCGTGAATCGGAAAATTTGGCCGACTCTGCGGACCACGGGGGAATTTCGTCGAAAGTGGCTTTTCGGTCGAAAGAAAAGTAGCCCACGCTGTGCACTGGAGCTTTCGGTGGGAATTCGATTGTCGGCGTGCGCGAGGCGTCCGAGAAAATTCGAAAAGAATCTCACCGTTGACCTGGAATGGTTACAGGTGCCCATTAGGTATGCACCGGTTCAGTCCAGGATGCGTTGTACATTGTATTTCGCACAGTTACAAAAAGCTCCGGTGTAATCCCATACCGAGAGAGAAACCGCCCAACGGTCGAAAAGATCAATCGAAGCTGGTGATTTCGAGCCGTATTGGAGCGACGTTAAAACGGCACACGGCACTAATTAAATCAAATGTCTCGTAACGTAACGCTTATTTGATCGTGGAATTGCCTGTTACCCACGCTATAGTACACAGAACATCGATTCGCGGAATTCAAAATCGGAGCCATTCGTTTAATTGAATGACGCTTCGCTACTTGTTTACCACACGACGCACGAATAAGCCAATGGAAAAAAACAAAGTGGGAGAGGGACGATGAAAATCGTTTCCGCGTGTATTTACATACCTGCGTTGACGGTACCATTTTTTTTTCCGGGCGGGTCGACGTGCGTTGGCTATTTGTCCACTGTTGGCACGCGGCCTCGATTGAAAATTGGAAAAATACATATGCGCCCAAGGATGCGCCGATAATCGGTGTCCTTTGATCAGCGCTCGTTCGGGGATAACCTATATATATTTGGAAAGCTCGACAATTCCGTTTCGCCCCCACTTGAACTAAATTTTTTTCACGATGCATCCATCATCGGAGTCACTCGATTACCCTTTCCACCCTCGTCCCGCCGAATCAACCTACTCGGCAATTTAATTACCGTCTCACCGAGCAGATAATGACGTGCATTACTCTCGAAAGAGCGATCCTTCCTCCGACCAATGGAGCAGTTTCCTTCCCCGTGATGCCCGACGCGACCATCTCTTTCCCTACACGCCGGATCGGCCACCTGTGGCTGTTCCACGGGCTCTCCCGCCTCCGTTCCGGGAATCGGGGCTCGGCCACGTTCCAATGGAGCAGTCCAGAGTCCGAGTCAGGAGCGACCCTCCCTCCGCATAAGTTATCGTAGCATTAATCCCCCCCCCCGTAACGTATAGTCGACGAGCCTAAACTCCGGGATCGCGGCAAAAAATTAATTAAGACCACTCGACCGCGTTGCCGGTCGCTCGTGAAAGTCACGAGAACTGCCGCGAAATGCTGACGGTAGGGGAAAAAAGGATCACGACCCCTCGGGCCCTAATGGAATGCGACATTAGGCGTTTGCTTCCGGCCGTTGCGCGAAAGTGTCCCGGCGCGGCATTGGAATCGGGCTGCAAGAGAACGGTAGCCGCGCCACACTTTTATTTGAATTCTAATGCCGGTGCCGTGCGGGTATTAGCTTTCGAAGAGAGCCGTGGAATGCGCGCGAACGGCAACGACACAGAGGAACAGTAGTGTCGGGGCGAGAGGGAAAGGCAAATAAAAACAAAACGTGCAGGACGCGGCTGGGTTTTTCTTAATTAATGGGGGTGTGGCGGCAAAGGGGCGAAGGAGTGGGGCGAGACCGGCCGCAATCCCGATAATGGCCTCTTTACAAAATTAAAAAGGCCCCCCGCGGTGGGCTAATTTCACTCGGGGGAGGGGGGTGAAAAAAGATTTCTGGTGTAAGGACCCGGCCGCGCGGGAAAAACGAGTCGCGGCTCGATGCGCACCGAGGCTGTTATTGCCTTGCGGCCCCCGCGTTCCTTACTGCCCCGAGCTTTTTAATATTTCTCGTTGACTTTTCGAGAGAAATTGGTCTAATTGTCAGTTCAAGGTTCCATTGTACACTGCGCTTGTGTTGTACGTCAAAATTGCCATGTGTACTTTCCAGAGGTGTACACGGTACGATCGTGCTTGAATTTCGTCGACTGATGTAGGATAAAGTTGCTGAAAAACATGACGATTTCGCTGAGCCTCGCTCAATCATCGAGTATTTTTCATGGGTCGTCCCAAGTTTTTACATTCCAAGTCGATACCAAAAGTTCCACTCTTGTTGGTATTTTCCTCTAAAGGTTTACGCAAGGTGCAATAAAAATTGATAAAAAATTTCACATCAAAAGAAGACCTTGGTACAAGAAAAATTGAAAACCATGCAGAGCACCCGTGCGGCTTAACCGTGGCAACCTGCTGAAGATTATTCGATTGATTCATCGGCCAACTCGACATTTCGCAAATTCAAACTTGTGATTCAATAACATGCAAATTCGAGCGAAAATCCCAAATTAACGAAGGCGGCGAGCTCTCGAGTACCCATATACCTACCTATACCCATCCACCTGCACTTGATCGATGTTTACATACACATATATCTGTACATATAGAATTCGAGCTTCTTCCCGTGCGCATACTCTATAGAAGCTCCTTCGGTATAGAGCTTCTATATTCGTACCTACACCCGCTATGAATTCAATAAAACGGCTCGCTCGATGAATAACATATATGTAGATTGGCGTGAAATTCACTCGCGGTGGATGTTTCTCTAACAACCTCCCACAAACACCACTTCGTTCGCGTAAAAGCACTTTCGAGACTTTACAATTCCAATTCGACGAAACGTCTTCACCTCTCGCCTTGACTCGATTCGCTGGGTTTTTTTTTTCTCCTCCTCCTCCTCCCGATAGATTTTGTCGGCAGGATCCCAATGACGAAAGTTTGCGGAACTTTTGTTAATTCCATCGGAAACGAGCCTTCGACGGGCAAACTCGTCCCCTCGCCGCGGCGATGCACCCCCTGTAAGCTGGCCTCTATTTTTTCCCCGACCCGTTGGATCCTCTTTCCATAACATTCTTAATATTTTCAAAGGCAACCGATGGTCTATTTTCCTGAAATTTTTACTTAAGATTGTCCCAACTAAAAGGTACTCTCTCGCCGAGGTTACCCGGAAGAGAGATGGTGTTTGTACAAATAGTACGAGCTTGCGTGACAAGTGGTCCCTTTAACTGGACCGAACTTTTTAATTCGCTCTGAATTTATTTCTAGGGCTTCTAGAATTTTATCGTCAACGAAACCCACTCCTGACCTGTTAAAAAAGGCATTCGAATCAACGCGGATTTCCCGAAACAGCCTCCAGCCGGATCACACGCGCGTCATCGCTAAACTGTTATACACAAAGAGCTGATTTCCCGTAGTAAAATAACACTCGAGCTCCACTCGACGCGATCCCCCGCAACTTTCCTCGAATGGGCGTGATTCGAAAAATCCAGCTCCCCAACAGTCCTCGTTAAAATTCCATTCCCTCGGCAACTCGGGGCCGAATAGGCGCGGGCGCTCCCCGATCGAGCCCGCGATGAGCCCTGCGCGGCGACAGTCGTCAAAAACAGGAGCAGACCCGAGCCCTTCGAGGAGAGGCCGTGCCAGCCGAGCGAACTCCCCGCCCGAGCTATCCGCCTCGCGTCGACGGCTTTCGACGCGTCGTCGTTATTTCGCAAATGGGAGCGGCTCGAGGGGCGACGCGCTCAAAGGCCCGACCGCGGTCCGCGAGAGCCGCCGAGAGGCGTCGAGCGTGGCGCGCGTGATGACGCGACTTGTGGCCCCCTCCAAAGCGCAGTTTTAGAAATTTGCCCGAGCAAAGACGGATAATTGAATTCTGAACGATGTGTACACATTTGTTGTCGGATGGGATGACGAGGGGAGGGGGGGGGGGGCAAGTTTGCTTTTAAGCGGAAATCCCCGCTTTTTCCCCGGAGATGCTCGCAATTAACGACGCGCACAGGTAGACGCGCGCGTTAAATTTTAATTTATCAGATTGCTCTCACCCCGACAGCTGCGAAGTAGCGATGTTGGCTGGAAGACTAATTCGTTGCTCGGGGTGGTATTTTTATGGATCTTCGTTGGGAAAGCTCGGGGAAAATAGTTCGCGTCACTTGTGCACGGTGCGCGATGTGTTGTCGTTACTTTTTCCTATTATTATACTCTGTAGAATTAATTCGAAATTTAAGCTTGTTAATTTGCACGTGTTTTTTTCACGAGCAATAATTAAGCGTAATCATCACTTATTTACCATAAATTACGTAATTTCACAAATTAATTTATCTCGACTCCATCACATGGGCGTCTACGATCGAACAACATTTGTCAAACAGGGAACGTCGAGTTAAATTTAGAAAATTCCTTTGGAACGCGAATTCAGTGATGGAGGTCAGCGTTTAGTCAGACACAATCATCGGACGATGTATATGTACTTAGGGTATTTAATGTCTCTCGACTCCATCACGTGGTGTTTTACAATCGAACAACATTTGTCGAACAGGAAACGTCGAGTTAAATTTATAAAACCCCTTTGGAAAATTGAAACGCAAATTCAGTGATATAGGTCAGCGTTCAGTCAGACATAATCATATCGGACGATGTACTTAGGATGTATACTATAACATATAGGAGCCAAGTAAATCCTAGTTCACCACTGTACGGAATACCAATGCCCGAACGTATGACTTTAAATTCCAGACTCGTCAGAGCAGCGGCACACCGAACGAGGATGCGGAGCCGACGGCGACGGCGGCCGCGGCGGGTGCCCGCTCGCGCGTCCCGTCCATGGCCTCGCCCTCGGACATAATCGGCTCGCTGAAGTCGGCCTTCGCCGATCCGCTCAGCTCGCGCCTCTTCACCGCCAAGAGTAGGGACGCCGCGTCCGAGAAGCAGCAGCAGCAGCCCCGACTCGACCCTCCCGCCGAAGTGCCCGTCTGCAGGTTCGTGAAGGCGAAAGGACCCGAGCGGCCCGAGCAGCAGCCGCCGCAGCGACAGCACGTAATCGCTTTTTGCATTATCGTCAAGTTTTTCCCTTTCTCTTTCGTTTGTATTGCAATTCGGTTCGGTGCACCGATAATTTTGCACCGATTGATATGCCCGCCAAACATCACGCGTAGTATTTAATCAACGCCAGGTTGTACCGATATTTTTCGTTCTTTCGTTGAATCCAACAACAACAACAACAACAACAACAAATACTCTCGGAGCAAACGATTCGTAACAATAACGCCACGCGGCACGTCAGTGTTGCCCATTCCGGCAGGTGCCTTCGCCGCCTTCGTCGTCTTCACCACCGGCAACAGCAGTAGCAGTAGCAGCATCATCGTCATCATCATCATCATCATCATCATCATCATCATCATCATCATCGACAGTAGAAAGCGCAGCAGTAGCGTCGTCGTCGTCTTCACCTGCGCCAGCAGTAGCAGCAGCGTCATCGTCAACGGTAGATGCGACAGCGTCCTCCTCGTCGTCGTGCCCGTACGATCTCGCGGTGCCGGGCTCGAGCAAGGACACCCTGTGCGCCCCCCTGCCCCATCCGCCCGTCCACAAGAGGATAAGCGCCCTCCCGGTGACGCCGGATCACCTGATGGCCAACCTCGCGCTCAAAAAGCCCCACATCACCAAGTCGCAGATGAGAGGTACATTCATTGACACGATCCGCCCTTGCCCTCACTTTCAGCATGTGCTCGCACCATACATCGGTCCCCCCCTGCATGCAGCTCGCAAATAGAATCCATACATCAGGCATCGGCCGCAGTGCGCAGCAGTTCGAATGTTCGGCTCGCGACGCTGATGACTCGAACGATTCGAAGCCGCGAGCGCGCTCGCGCACACCCCCGCCATCCGTGTGCATTATATACGCTTGCAGTTCGTTAACTCGGTCGGAAGCTGCACCGGCCGGCGAATGTCCTCGATTAACACTCGGACGCGCGTGCATGTACAGAATCCCCTGCGGTCCCACCAAGGGGCTGACGCAATTTGCAGGGTATACACAAATATAATGCACACGGTACACGCGCAGGTATACGCAGTGTTTACTTCGCGAATTCGTTCGGTCGAGCGTGTGTTATGTTTCGCCGGACTGCTGCTGCGAGCGCACATGTCTATACCGTAAGTGCAAAGTTTCCTGGCCCCCGATGCTTCGCCTTCCATTGTCCCGGGGAACTGTGCTCCGCGATGCCGGTTTCTTCATTCTCGTGTTCCGGCCCTTTGGCCGCAAAATTTTTGGAGCGCGGCGGGACGGCCGTGCAAGCTCTCAAAGGATGGAAAGTATACATATTACGCACTATAACCCACATGGGCCTCGGGTCGGTGAGATTTTTTTTTGTATTCCCCGACTCGGCGAGGAGGAGGCCTCCCTTTGTGCGAACTTGCTGCGGTTCGGACATTGGATGACAGGTGATGGCTTTTTTTTGTCATTTCTTCCTGCCGGAGTAGTTCACTCGAAGAAACACCGCGTGCAATTACGATGACGCCCCGAGACGAGCGAGTCAACCGGTTTATTCGGCGCCTGCATCCGAGCGTGGAGGCTTGTTTTTTCTTTCGAAAAATGAAA
>JAPYYV010016261.1:0-10043 GCA_030522625.1 Copidosoma aretas
GAAAATGCAGAGATCACTATGAAACTTTGTGAATTTGTTCTCTAAAGTGTCCTGAATCACCATGAATTTTTTCAGTATTTTTTATGGGTCATTTTTTGAGATAAATTCATGTCAAAATTCAGCTCTTTAACGTACGTTCTTATGGGACTTTACCTCAAATAAACTTTTGACATGGACAAAAAACTTTTAAAAATGCAGAGATATGAAAGAAAAACATATATGTTCATGAATTGTTGTTTTTACAATCGGTGAGAAAAATTTCGAGGCATGTTATGACGCATTTCAAAGTAAATCAATGTAAAACGTGAGTGAAATATCGAGTTCATAGGCTGCGGGAGGAGGTGCGCGGTAAGGGGGGTAGTGCTGCGCGGGGCCGGGGACGCCCCTTTCCTCACCCCTAAGCAATGATACTCCCGACCATCCTTAAGTCTACAAACATGTTCTTGTGATATTCTACTTTTCATTTCCATATCACATACTGTGCATTTCCTGTTTCTAGTGCAATAATCTAATACTTGACCTGTCTTTAATCCAATAAGTGCATAATACTCATTCAAACTATTGCAGGCATATCCATTTCCACTTTAGCGCCACCCCATGTCATACGATGCAAATATTCTTACAATAGGTGCATTAGTATCCGCTGCATCAGAATTCACAATCCAAAATCCTTTTGGATACTGCAAAGGTCTAGAAGAAAGGGTCAGTTGTTTAAAAAAAAAACACGCGATGAAAATTTCTGGTTTTACAAGATTTATTTTTTTTATGTATGTAAACATCGTTTGGTCATTTTCCCCTTATTGTTCTGTATGCTTGATGTTATATTATTGTGCAGAAATGAAGATACAAAAAATATCTTTTTCATACAAATTAAATATACACTGCACTTCCAAAAAAAATAATATATAAATACAATATCATGAATTCAATAAAAAAATACATAAAAGTAATAAATTAAGCTTTCATTATAATATTTCATCGTTATTGGTCATAAAAATATTTTCAATATGTTTTGTACAAATACAATTTGAAATCAATCATCTATACAATTAATGGTAGTCAGTTTAAAATGATCTAGCTGTTGTAAATACAGTTCACTCAATCTATGTGTACTAATAATTATAATGTACACAATGTTAATCATGGGTTCAACAACATAAAATCGTCAGGGGATGACACCACTGTATAATGTGCATTTACATACAGGTTTATTATACATGTAAACCACCACAATTGAGATCACCAGGGACCCTTGAACGGCCCCTCCCCCCCCCCCCCCCCCCCCCCCCCCCCACCGCCACCACCGTCGCCTTGCCGCGCGCACGGGCGCAGGGAGGTGGGGCCCCCCCCCCCCCCCCCCCCCCCATTTTGGGCCTATGGTTTGAATGATGTGGTTTGTGGTAAAAATCAGTGCAATGATTTTGTGCAATTCATTGTAAAAGAATTAAAAAAAGCGAATAAAACTTGTTTACAAACTACACATAGAAACAAAAAAAAAACTTAAAATAACAGTTTCAAAGCTTGTACACTTTCTATGGTTAGTACACGTTCCATAGCTGTCGCTTCAGCACAGCTTTCCTTTGCCATACACTCTATCAGTGGTCTAATAATTATTTTATGCGCATTAAAAGTTTTTGCATCAAGCTGTGGCAAATCCATCACACTAAAAACTTTTGCCATTTGACTGCGACCCAAACCACCGCCGATAGCACCTAATACAAACATTAAAGTCATATATTTTGTTGTTATCCATGATACAGATGATAATCGATACTTACCTAATTCTATCCTGCTATTCAGAGAAAACATCTTGTGCTTTGAGGTTGCACTGTTCACTTTCTCTCCACTAGTTACTGTATTTATTAGTAATTAAATGTGGCATCTAATACGGAAAATAGCAGCCATACCCTTTAATTTTTCTTTTTCTATGTTATAATGAACAAAGGTGTTTTACAATCTGAACAAAACATTTGCTTTGACATATACTGTAGGTCTTTTAATCTATTGCCCTTTAAATTACAGACCGAGCTAATCTCCTTCGTTTTTTCTGTAGTACAAAGTTCACCACATTTTTTTCGATTTTTCATATTTTTTGTACACTGAACAAATGCGTTATAGTTCTTTTTTGAAACAATTTTACCTTTCCAATGAAACATACTTGTAGGGTATGTGTTTTCCCGTCTGCTTTCGTTTATCTTAATATATTTACAATAACGCTGTCAGTACTCACATTAAAAAATATCACAAAATAAACGCATGACACGTATTTATCATTTCGTTTGTGATTGATTTGATTGAAATAAGAATTACAAGCTTTTCTATACAGTAATTTTGTGAAAAACGAGATTTTTTTTTTTTTTCTAGTTTTGCAAGTTGGCACCACCTAGTTACTCATATGCATATGACTTCCTCTTAACCCTCTCCCCCTAGAAATACACTCCCAAGCCTCCTTAATACGTCGTTTGAAAAAAAAAATTTTGTCTCATAATAAAATCTCGAAGAATGTTGGCGCTAGAGAGCACTGATGCTAAAAAATCACAGTTCTTACGTGTTCGGTTGTATTGCCTTATAGTAATCATGATCATGGCGGGCGGAGGGAGAAGGGGAGAGAGAGAGAGCGAAGGGAGTGGTAAGAGAGTAGCTGCAGAAAGAAAGGGAAGAGAGAATGGTGGGAAGTGGAAGATCGCTGCTGTAAAGCGACAAAGAAAAGGTTGTGCCGCTGAGCGGCACTGGAGACAGCAGAGAGGAGACACAGCGTGAACACTTGTATCACGACGGTTGAGCAACCAAGGCTGGCTAGTCCGCGGTTGTTGTGCATTGCGCTGCATTTTCGTCTGTCTCTGCTGAATGCACGCTCGGCAGGCACTTCTCTCTGCTGAATCAGTGCTGTACTGTGTTGGCTGTTCAACTGGTTGGACTGTGTCCTTGGTGTCGAAACTAATTAAGCGAGTTAAAATATATAAGTGCTGAATTGAGAGGAGTAGGCTGCTGAACAGCCACGTGCGTGCTCCTGATCATCCGAGTCGTTGTGCTCCTGTTCCTCCATCTTGTTTTGATTGCCTTGATCTAGTTGCGGTTGCTCGATTTTGCGACAGGCTACTAGTTTTGTACTGAGACTGCTCTCGCCCGACACGTCGAGGGCTTGCTACCAAGACGTCGACGGTGATCTGACGCACTTTAAATTGGAATGCTGTTGTTTAGCGGTCATAATCACTTCATCGCCGACATCACTAACTCAAGGTCTGCCGTCTCAAGAGCACTAAAAGGTACATTGTTCGTTGCCGGCATAATTTATATCAATACTCACGTTAACGAGAAGTTTGTAAAGCAAAAGATTTAGTTAATAGTATTTAACCTTTGTACTGTATGCTGTCTGAATGTGAGCGAGAGTATGTAAAGACTGTGTAGAGCGGAGCGATTTGCTCAATTTAGTTTCATGTAAAGAATATGACAACGCAAATGATTGTTGTCTTATGTAAACTATCCTTAATTTATTAGTTCAAGAAATTGAAATAATATTTGATTCATGATATCGTATTTCCTTGGCACTTCTTCCTTATATACAATACATAATTATACAATTAACGAACATTTTTGGTGCCCCAGGTGAGGAAGGAGTGTTGAGTGAAGTTGAGTGGAGTGTGCGTGTCTGTGTAGGGGGTATCAGTATACGTTAGTGCAGGCGTGGCTCTCTCTCTCTCTCTCTCTATCTCTCTCGCGTTTTCAGAAACACCCTTTTGCATCACTCTATCTGTTAAGCACGCTGACCATGGAATTTTGCAATTTAATAATCGTTCGTTCTGGCTGATCCTAACACTACTCACCGTTATGTGCTTTAGTTTTTCTTTTCTTTGATACAAGTACAACTCATTTATTCAAACATAATCACTTAGCTTTCGTGTTTCCACTTTCTATTGAATTTGAGTTATCACTATGGCTCAACTAAGCCTGAGAAAACTAGTTGCACTACGGACATCACATGCAAGTGAAATTAAGCAAATGGCAGTCTTCTTTAGAGTCCGTGTTCCTAATTCTGTCAATTTTAATATAGGCGATTCAAAAAATACTGAAATATGTAACATTTGGCAAGAAATTAGAGCCACTCATGCTGAAATAGTGGCACGTGACGATGCTGATATGGACACCTACATTGCAGATAACACCTTTATAACTATTTAAGAATTGTATGAAAATTTCCTTGATAAATTGTTAACACTGCTAACAGGGCTTGAGGGTAACAAAAGAAATGATAACTCCCACGTCGATTTAAACGTTTCTTTTACCATAGACGCTCACGTTGCCAACCTTCCCAAACTATCACTCCCTACCTTTTCAGGAAATTATGAAGATTGGGAAAGTTTTTGCGGATTATTTACATCGCTAGTACACGATGTCCTTCACGTCCCCGATGCTACTAAATTGCAATATTTAAAATCTTGTCTAGTTCAGGTGGCGGCTGAGTTAGTAAAAGATGTAGCTATCAGCAACAATAACTATGCTCCGACTTGGAAAACTCTAAGAAATTATTTCAATAACTCTAGGTTGATAGTTAGCAATCTGCTTAATTAATTGTATGATATTCTCTACGTTAAGCGAAAGTCGTCATTGGATCTTTGTTCCTTTATTGACTAGTTCCAACGAATTGTTCGAGCTTTATCTAGTTTAAAGGTTCCGGTTGAACAATGGAACGTCTGGTTGGTGCACTTTCTATCAGCTTGTTTAGCTGTGTCTTGTAAAGCTTGGGAGTTAAAACTTAGTGCTAAGGATCGTTTAAGGGTAACTCATGCCGAAACCAGTGGAGTCGAGTTGGATGTGGCAGACCGATTTCCAACACTTGCTAAATTCACTAATTTCATAGAGAATCGTATACAAAGCCTTTGCATGCTTGTATCCGAAGCCAAATCAGACAAGAAAGGGCAAACAAATATTGAACCTGGGTTAGCATCGTGCAACGATCTTACATGACAATGCGTGGATAAAGCACCCCCTAATTGCTTCTTGTGTCACGGGATCCACACGATTTTTGAATGTCCTAAGTTTACAGAAAAATTAGTACAGTAGCGTAGGTCTCATGTTGGAAGGTTGAACCTTTTCTTAACTGTCTTGATCCTCATAGGTTCGACTCTTGTCCATCACGTTTCTGCTGTCTGTCATGCAGTGAGAAACATCATGTATTACTACATTTTGATTTAAACAAACGGTTTGAAACGTTGAGGTGGCTGCCGACGAATCCAGTACCCATGTCGGATGTTAATAGAAACGTTAACATACCTAAGGCTCACACTGCTAGTTCCGCAGTAACAGGTCAGTTAATGATTTTACCAACGGCGCATGTCATTGTAGCGGAACCACTCGGAAATCGTGTCATTGCACGAGACTTATTGGATCAGCGCGCTAAAACCTCTTTCATAACCGAATCCTTATGTCAATCAATGCAATTGACCAGAAGGCAAGTATCAGTAAACCTCGAAGGTCTAGGCGGTGCTAAGGCAGGTAGAGCTCGTTCGTGTGAGTCCTTTCGGTTAAGATCAACTGTTAATGCTAAGTTCCATTTAGAGGTGGGTGCATTGGTAATTCCACAGTTGACGTCCAAATTAGCAAGTAAAAACCTCGTTAAAGCCTCATTAAATATACCACGGACTTAGTACTAGATGATCCATAATTTTATCGTCGTCGTAATATTGACCTTATTTCAGGAGCTGCTATTTATAGATACTTGTTATAATCAGGCATTGAACGACTACCTTATACGACTCTTACGGCTCAAAATACGTCTTTCAGATGGATAATATCAGGCCCTTAAGTGGTGTCTCTCCACGGCGCGGCGGGTGGCGCCCATTCCTAGCCGTAATATCCGATCCTTCTAAGCAACTTATGAGGATGCACTGATTGATATGCTTTAGAACTTTTGGCTCGTTGAGGAAATCCCTGATGCAACAACTCCTTTGAAACCAGCAGACGATTGCAAGAATCTTCTTCAGACTGCCCATTATCGTGATATTGATGGCAGGCACGTAGTGCACCTTCCTCTACGACAAGGTGTACCACTACTCGGAATGCACACCCGGAATACGGCAATATTGTCTCTTAAAGGTATGCATAAGCGTTTCATGGAGGACGATTTCATGGTTGATCAATATCGCGAATTCATGGCCTGTTATGAAGCTCTTGGTCACATGACACGAATACCTGAGTCAGAATTTAGTTGCTCCAATTCTTGCTATCTGCCTTACAATGCCGTGGTCGCCGGTTCACCGGACAAACGCAAATTCCGTGTAGTCTTCGATGCGGCTCGAAAAACCCATGGATAAGTCTTAATGATTATCTCATACAGGACCCTCCGTTGCAGGCTGATCTTTCACTCATTTTACTTAACTGGCGTTTTTTCCGTATATCCTTCACAGCACATATTGTCAAGATGTTTAGGCAAATTGGGGTCTTGTCCGAACATCAAGAATTCTAACAGATTGTTTGGTCTCCAAGTGCTAAGGTCCTTTTAATGGACTACCGACTAGCTACCGTCACCTATGGTACAGCCAGTGCACTCTACCTGGAAATTCGAACTTTTAAACAACTAGCTATTGATGAAAAGGTCCCTAACCTACCTCCATCTCTTATAATCTGGAACTGCTCATTAAAAATGGTTTATACTCATTTACTGGGTGCGATTTTGGCAATGGCTTAGTATTAGATGAGAGTTCTAGCTCTGTCTTCATAAAGAAGACTTGAGAAAGTCGAATTACAATTTTTTTAGCCGTGTATAAGTTAGCTGTAGTTAGAAAAAATGGCAAGGAGATCTGTTCAGCTTTGGCTTGCATCATCTTTGTGAAAGGTCGTAAGCAGTATGCTACCACACGGATAAGACATGATGAAAACAAAAATCTTGCTAACAACTCAGGTTCTTCTAGTTCCGCCACAGTGTGTAACACTTCCGTTTTGACTGATATTGCAGGCTAATGATCGGAGTTTTGGAGCAGCCAGGATGGGCTCTGCCACCAGAGTAGAGAATCCTTCAGTTTTGAAACTTTTCAACGGTGTGAAGCCAGATCAGCTGGGTTTTGTTTGGAAGAAACATGTGACCACTTGGCAGATGTAAGCTTCGTTTGATTAAAGGCTACTCGATTAGCCACAAACGTTTTCAACTGTGTGGGGTGTTTACTTAACCAGTCGAGAACTTTTTGACCATCCGTCCAAGAAAACACTCTAATATGAAGCTCATAGGTCTTTTGGAATTGTTACGTGTGAGCCAGTCTCGGTTGCCCGTAAGACGACGGAGGTAAAGTGCAGGTTGTGAAAGGAAACGCCCTGGTTGCTCTCACTTACATTTATTGATACACACTAAGAAAAAAGGTAATATAGTGGCAGTCAAGACTTGAAGCAGGTGAGGCACGCGTGCCGTCGTCTACGCTGGTCGAAAGGAAAGTAAGTCTCTGCGTTCGCCACCTGAGAGGAAGACCGGTGCTGCCTAGAAGAGAGGGGGCTCAAGATGCATTGTGGCCTTGTCCGCTTGGGCGCGCTACCACAGCGCTTGCGGGATGAGCTGTTGCTTGCGGCGCGAAGCTTGTTTTGAGCTTCGGCCAGCGGGTGTCGCCACAGGTCTGCTTTGTTGAGGTGCCTAACCATCTCGGAAGAGATAGTTGTATTAAATCAGACAGAGATTTAAACCAAGCAATCCACTGCAAATGAGCGTCATCAGATAGTGGAGTGTCCCAGTCGGATTTCATAATCTATAAATCTTGAATTAAGATTTTTTCCTCCACAACAATAGTCGCAGCCCATCTAAAAGGGTCGAACAATTTTACAGTCTGACTTAAAACGTAACACTTGGTTGAAGCCGTATTTTCAGTCCTAATCGGAACGATATAAAATCAGAATTCATCGTGTAAGGGTTTCCACATAAGCCCTAATGTTTTTACCGTTGCATTGGGATTAAGAGGTTTTGCTTCAGCTACAAGGTCGGAAGTTAGGGATTCAGGTATGACAGACAGACACTTTGATGCCCATTTATCTACGGTCATACCCGCCCGCGCCGATTTAAGAATGGCTATCAACTAGTCTCGTTTTTGTGTGGCTGCTCGTACGTCATCATCCTCAAAAAACATGTCATCAACGTAGACACATTCCTCAAGAATTTTGGAACCAAAGAAAACCCAGCTGATCTGGCTTCACACGGTCGCAAAGTTTCAAAACTGAAGGATTCTTCACTCTGGTAGCAGAGCCCATCGTGGCTGCTCCAGGACTCCGATCATTGTCCTGCAAGATCAGTCAAAACGGAAGTGTTATACACTGTGGCGGAACTAGAAGAACCTGAGTTGTTAACAAGATTTTTGTTTTCATCATGTCTTATCCGTGTGGTAGCATACTGCTTACGACCTTTAACAAAGATGATGCTACCCAAAGCTGAACAGACCTCCTTGCCATCTTTTCTAACTACAGCTAACTTATACACGGCTAAAAAAATTGTAATTCGACTTTCTCAAGTCATCTTTATGAAGACAGAGCTAGAACTCTTATCTAACACTAAGCCATTGCCAAAATCGCACCCATTAAATAAGTATAAACCATTTTTGATTAGCAGTTCCAGATTATAAGAAATGGAGGTAGGTTAGATACCTTTTCATCAATAGCTAGTTGTTTGAAAGTTCGAATTGCCAGGTAGGGTGCACTGGCTGTACCATAGGTGACCGTAGCTAGTCGGTAGTCCATTGTAAGGACCTCAGGACTTGGAGACCAAACAGACTGTTGGAATTCTTGATGTTCGGACGAGACCCCAATTTGCCTAAACATCTTGACAATATCTGCTGTGAAGGATATACGGAAAAAACGCCAGTTAAGTAAAACGAGTGAAAGATCAGCCTGCAACAAGGGGCCCGGTATGAGATAATCATTAATACTTATCCACGGGTTTTTCGAGCCGCATCGAAGACTACACGGAATTAGCGTTTGTCCGGTGAACCGGCGACCACGGCATTGTAAGGCAGATAGCAAGAATTAGAGCAACTAAATTCTGACTCAGGTATTTGGGTCATGTGACCAAGAGCTTCATAACAGGCCATGACTTCACGATATTGATCAACCATGAAATCGGCCCACATGAAACGCTTATGCATACCTTTAAGAGACAATATCACCGTATTCCGGGTGTGCATTCTGAGTGGTGGTATACCTTGTCGTAGAGGAAGGTGCACTACGTACCTGCCATCAATATCACGATAATGGGTAGTCTGAAGAAGATTCTTGCATCGTCTGCTTGTTTCAAACGAGTTGTTGCATCAGGAATTTCCTCAACGAGCTAGGAATGGGCGCCACCCGCCGTGGAGAGACACCACTTGAAGGGCCTGGATTTAAATTATTGATATACCCTACACAATTTTTAACTAATTGTAAAGCATCACTGATTATATTATTAGATACGATAAGTTGAAAATTTAAGAATATTTTTCAAACTAAAGTTTTTTTGAATTCCCACAAAATCTGACATTACTGAATAGGGGGTTGGCACTGATATATATATATACATATATCTTTCTATATTATATAGTTGTAAGAACAAAAAAGAGTTCCAGCCCCCCCGCCCCCCGCTCCCCCTCAGCTCCCCCCCGGCTCCCCACGGCTCCCCCTCAAATCACGTAGTTATTCGTTCAGTTTTACGTGATTTTTAACCCCATTTTTTGGGGATTAGCTCCCCCCCTGCTCGCCCTCAGCTCCCCCCCGGCTCCCTCCACCTCCCCCTTGCCTCCCCCTCAGCTCCCATCACCTATTCCACAATACACACACACAAAACTTAATTATAAGTCCATGCACATGAATTAATAATTTGGTTTCATTTCGATTTCTCCCTTTTACATGTTTTAAGATTAACATTATATTAACATCTTATTAACAAATGTACAATAAAATAACACGAGGGTAGAAAATAAGTAGCTCTCATTACCAAGATATTAATTCTAGAATATTAAAAAATTTAGCAGTATCGTTAGTTTCTCCCATTCTCCATAGAAGTTGAAAAATAATAAACAATTAAAGCCATTTAATGCTTTGAA
>JAPYYV010016267.1:0-13315 GCA_030522625.1 Copidosoma aretas
AAAACAAGAAAAAAGGAAAGCGACACGTCCCGGGCCGAAGGTCGTCAGCCACGTGACTCTGATCCCTCGTTAATATTCAGACAACGACGCTGGGCCGGCGTGGTCTGTTGCCTCCCTCTCTCTCTCAGCCTGTGTGTGTGTGTGTCTCGAGGGAGCAGGCCAATGGAAACGAGACCGCAAAAAAGCCACGGTCGGACGGGAGAGGCTCTTAGGGGATTATCGGATCCCTGGGAGAGCCCCTGCGCCCCCCTTCGCGGATACATTCGGGGAGACGGGCCGCCGAGCAAGTGTATTTATACGGCCGATCGGTCCTGCCAGCGTTTACATACTCCATTTTTTCGGGTGCACTGAAAAATCTCGCGGGCGCGCGTCAAAGCGACCGAAAAACCCACGACGACTTGGTTATACGGGAAGGGGGGCAGGGGTAATTCACAAAGTTGGCCAACTCGTGCGCGAAAAATCTCAAAGGCCCGCAGCGCGGGGAAAAATCTCAGAGCCCCACCCGCGCCAGGCTAGCTTTCGTGGGCGGGGGGCAGGGAGGGAGATGGTCGCGCGCGCATCAAGCCATCCCCCACGGCAGGACGACCGGGGCGCATGCCAATGAGCCGGATGCACTCTACTTTGTCGCCGCGGCTGCGAGTGTATTACGCGTGTGCACAGGCGCAGGGGCCGATCTGGGGAGGCGGGAGAGCGAGTTTTAAAACGCACGCCTGCACCGACGGTCGCGCGTCGTTTCGCTGCCGCGGCTCCTCTCGTTGAATCATCTCGACGCGGGACTCTTGGCTAATGGAGTTTTTACCGTTAAGATGCTGCGAGCATCGGGGGCATTTGAGGATTTGGGAATGTGCAGTTGGGTTTCTTCATTTTCATTTGGACTTCTTTGATGGGGACGATTTGATTAGAGTTGTCATCAGTGATCGTTGAATGCACGGTACTTTTTTAAGGAGGTGGAGAATGAAAATTCGTAGATTGCAATCTGCATTATCGGCAGGCCGTAATTGCTTATAATTATAAATATCAAAGAACGTATGATCGAGGAATTTTTGTATCATAGGGAAGTTCGATACCATAATTTCGTATGGATTCAAATGAAAAACAGTTACCATTGAGTCCCGTTCAGTTAGGTATTGTTTCGGCAAAAATATATCGGTCGATAATGTAGATCACATTTGAAAGTTTAATGAAACGATGAAAAAATCGGGAAAAAATAACTGTTGAATATTTGTACCTCTAAAGTGTATATAATTATCGTACCGTCCTTGATTGCACACGATTGCTTTGTTGTATTATTCTTAAACATTTTGTAAACGAGACGTAGTAATCAAATATTCAAACAGGAATCTGCTTCATCGATAAAGTATAATTTTTTTAGTCCCAATGCTATAGTGTAAGTGAATATCGTAAGAGACAAAAACAGAGGCACAAGATTGAAGCGTAATTTACCTCCTCATAAAGCTTTCAAGTAACATGATCTAAAAATTATCTATCTTGACGTGATGGAATATGATGTTCTTGATCAAAAACATTTCAGATGGTCTCTTGAAATGTTTACTATTTACTTCATCAGACGGTGGATTAACTTTTTACATAATATCTGTGGATTCAACTTTTGCGACACAACTCAAAACGTACATTTTATGCGATTCCAGTTTGAAAGTTTGAGGACTCAATCTAATTGAGGAAGCACAATATCTAACGCCTGGATGACAAGCAATTAGCCACGTAATAACAGCATCAACCAACCACACGACGAGCGATGATTAAAATAGAACCACGCTAATTATTTGAGTGAACATTCAAATAAAAGCTCAGAAGTTTCACAATCACCCAGTGCGTACGCGTAAACTTTCCGACGAACCATCATCGCGCAAGCCAAGAAAAACGTTGCAACCCTGTAGCCGGCTCGCCGCGCCCAAAAAACCAGACAGCTGTATCGTCTTATAGAGCCTCACCTCCGACCTCCATCTCATCTCAGTTTCTCCCCCCCCCCCCCCCCCCCCCCGGGGGGGGGGGGGGCGGGGCCGCCGCCCCCCCGGGGGGGCGCCCCGGGCGGGAACCCCCCACCACCCTGCGCCACCGCGGGGGTCCGAATTTCGCGTGTACAGTGCACACCCACAACCGACCCTCCAGCGCGAGCATGTATCTACATACAAGAGCAGGGGGATGGGGTTTCTAAGGAGAAATGCTGGCTGGCAAATCTGATATGCTACTGTCGAGCGTAGTATTGTGTGTGCGTGTTTCTCTGTGCGAGGGTTTCGCCGGACCGGCACGGCCTCGTCTTCTCGGATGGCTTGGCTTGCCCGTAGCGAGCGCCGGTCCAGCTTCCACGGTTCGGTCTAACGAGTGGAGTTAACTGAATGCGAAGCATGTTGATTTCGGTTTAGAAAGTTTAGCAGCCTTTGGATTGAGATTCGAGCGTACGGACGGGCGTGCTGCGGGGTGCGCCACTGTAGGGCTGTTGTACGGAGGAATACCATTTTTCGGAGCTTCTTGGAAAATTTCAGTTTGCGGGGAAAAAGTTACAGAAATCCACGCTGTAAAAGAGACGGTGAGGTTCAGCCGGACTAATTGCAACCGGAAAAATTTTTACCCTAGTTTCACTGTGATTATTTTAGTATAATGCGTCTTAGTTAGGTATACTTTCTTCTGCCGAGCTTTAGTCATTCTCCCCCTGATTAATGGAAAGGTTAACTTAACGAGCCAATACAAATCTTATCGACAATTTGAACTCATAAACGGGTTAAGAATCCACATGTACTATCGACACATTATCGACTTTTGTAGTTACATTTTTCTCAATCAGAGACAAAATACCGTAGCTTCACGGTAAAAAGAACACCCAAGATTCCTTGGTCACAACATAACCGTTGCCTCCACGGTTATAATTCCCGAAACTATTTCGTCCGCGTATAAACTGGAGTCGTACTAGGTTAGGATGATTTCCTCACTCTGGCCTCGTTCTTATTTTTCGTTTCTACTAAGTTTTCGACTTACCGACCGCGCAGACTGTCCCCAATGTCACTATCAAGCAATCGAAAAATCAATAAAAAACCTAACCTCACTCGGAAAAGAATATCTCACCCTGCCCCCCCCCCCTTCCCCGCATGCACGTACCGAATATCCTGCCCAGCACGAGAAAAGCCAAACAAAGCCTCCGCAACAGACGCAACAGCGGCAACGGCAACATTCAGGTAAAAAGTAGGAGAGGACGGCCGGCGCGGTGGTACCGTCAACGTCCGGCCGACGTGTACGTACAGCGCGTACACGCTGCACGCCTGCCCGCGCACTGGAAGCAAGCCGGCCGGGCATGAAGGCGCGCTCGCTCGTCTTTGTGCCTCCCCCCGGCTCGCAAAGGTATACACCGGGAGCGCCGGCCGGGGAGGAGAATCATAACGCGTTACGAGTAGCCTTACCTGTGGCTATACGCGCGCGCCTGCAGTTTTAATTGCGTCGTGAAAAGCGCCGGGGCACGGCTGAAAGGGGGGGAGAGCCGTGCGCGCCGGCGGGGCTCTTTTATTTTCCCATGCGTAAAATCAACGCCCTGGGGTCGCTGTGTTTTTCATTTTGGCCGTTCTGCTGTTTTATACAATACGCCGCGTACAGGTGGGCGTATCGCCTTTGTGGGTTCTCGGAACTGTGGTGTTGCTTTTTTTTTTTTTTTTTTTTTTTTTTTTTCCTCTTTTGTTTGGGTTTTGGTGAGGTTGTGTTTCCTGTTTCCTTTTGTCGCTTGTGTGATTTTGATTGGGTGTTGTGAATATATCCTTTTCTACTATGTGGTGCAGCCATGAAAACCAGCCTTGACTGATATCTGCTGACGTGATACGAAAAATTAGAAATACTGTAATCAAATTGTCCTGGATTCAATTGTGAAAAAGATGAAATTCAATCAATATTTCACAATTTTTCAAAGCGCAATTTCAACTCTTATAATAACAGAGGGTGCGACTAGAACATTCAATCTTGGGCGTAAGTATTGGCAATAGACGGAGGCGTTTGCGGTTCAGTGAGGTTTATCAGCGATTCGAGGTGTCGAACGCTCGGAAGTTTCGCGGGTGTATGCGGTAGTAAACGCGATACACGCGTCCGTTCGGTGAACAATGAACTGTTCACGGTGCCCCTTAAAATCGAGCTTGATTGTAAAAGGCGAGCACTATGCGTATGCTTTCTTTGTGGATATGCGAGATAAAATATTTATGCTCTTCGTACTATCGTATAGAGCTATGGAGTTTACTCGTAGAATCTCGGTTTTTGTTGTTCGCGAGGAATAAGGTTGGGTGCATGTTTGAAAGAACGATTTTATGATTCAGGTGAAGTAGAACATTTGTTTTGTATTTTCAATATAGCATAATGAAATGTACACTAAAAGGGTATACAAAACGAGGATATAATGATAGAACGTAAGTAAACTTGGATCAAGATTTGTGCCAACCTTTGCCCGTCATTTTTATGGAGCTTGTATCGCTACATCAAACAATGCATCACTCAACTATACACGCAGAGGTGATTCAAGAGCCGTCGTCATCGAACTGCATGCAAGCTCCACGCGAGAAACCAGAAAAGCAAAAAGAAAAAAAAAGGGTATAAAACACAAAAGCCGCGAAACACAGGAGCTCCCATTGCTCCACTTGATACGGACCCCCCCCCCCCCCCCCCCCCCCCCCCCCCCCCCCCCCCCCCCCCCCCCCCCCCCCCCAGAAAAGACCTCCGAACCCTTCCTTGATTACTATTTCGAGACGCCTCCGTCTCTTCCTTAATTAAAAAAATGAAAATTAAAAAAAACGAGGCGCAAGGAAAGCATTGTCCGCCTGTAGCCGGCTAACCACGTTGCGTCGCGCGAATAAACACAATGCGGCGATGACGCTTCGGCCGGACGATAAGCGCCGACGACGACGACGACGATCCCGAGACAATGGGCGCGGGGGGATAAAAATGCGAGCCGCCCCGGGGGTTATTGTTCATGACGAGGTGGAGGGCCGAGCGATAGGGCCGTGTAACGCTTCGATGCATAATTCATGTGGGCAATGGGGAAGGGACTTTCTTCGTTTCGATCGATCGCGCGCGAGGGGGTTTATTGTTGCTGGTAATTACGCGAGAGACCTGGACGCGGGAAAAAATGCATCGATGGGCCGTCATTAAAATGTTTCGCGACTGCGATCGCGCCGCGGTGAGTTGTGGTAATTGGTTAGCAGGTGGTTGATGTGCTTTGATGAGCTGTTGGAATGTGTAGGGTATGAGTTCTTCGCTTAGGGGTAGTATACTATGGGTAGTATATTGGTACACTCATGAGAACATGTAGGCTTTATTTCTATTCAAGCTTATCGATTTCCACCAACAAGCAAAGTATTCATGTTTTGATGCATTGTGTCATGAATTTATTACCATAGAACTTTGCTACTGTGACCAATGTTTTTTTGGTGTGTTGTTCCATTAGTCTGTAATTTTGAAGCATCGGACCAATGATATTAATTCTATGACCTTATAAAGTATCATGGTAGGGTATCCATGTCCTGTAGTCTTTTAATATCTACAATTCTTCATCAACTACAATATCCCGATCACTCTTCGGTCGAATTATCCTATTTCTGTTTGATGGTAACTTATTTAAGTATAACACCAAAGGATAAATGTATGATATGGTAGCTAACTGTATTTAAAATATTTTCAACTGATTACCCTTCTTCAACACCAATTTATTTAAACGATGTTGTATTATACACATTTTTTAGAACACCCATATCAGGTATCGTTGTTGTGATGCTGGATAATGGACTAACGGTTGTATTAGTAACCTTTAGTTCTATGAGTCCTTACTTCTTGGTTTTAACAAAGCTACCAAAAGGGTGATATTATCGTATCACAATAGAGGCTGGTGGAAGGACTATTAGAATTTGTTTTTGATAATAGCTGCTTATGTTGATTCCTGTTTCAAAGACATTGTTCTGATGATGAACAGATCATTACAGTGTTATGGCTGA
This sequence comes from Copidosoma aretas, assembly GCA_030522625.1. Taxonomy (NCBI): domain Eukaryota; kingdom Metazoa; phylum Arthropoda; class Insecta; order Hymenoptera; family Encyrtidae; genus Copidosoma; species Copidosoma aretas. The sequence continues at coordinate 5,976 of JAPYYV010016267.1, forward strand.
AAATCAATAAATGCCACTGGTTCTTATTTTGTACATGCTTGGCTAAGAGTTACGTTGGTCCATACAGTTTCCAAATCAGCCAGCACTGATAACTATTTATCTACACTAAATGTCAATGCATTGACGTTGATATGATCAATGATAATGTTTGCAATTCTTCCATTTATCTAATAACACTAATGTTTGATCCATGAATTCGGACTACTGATCTGATCCGGGACAGCACCAAAGTTGTGAGAGAGATGATCACTTTTCTTTATCAAAGATCATTTTTACATTGCTTCCACATAGTCAACACTAACGACTTGTTTGGTTCTCGAGTAAATTATGATATGTACCATTTTCCAATTCAAATTCCTTAATTCTCTCTTTAACCACGACTCAGTCGTACCAACTGGGTTTCCATCTTGTTAAGTTATATTCCATCCCCTACACCAATAATAATGTCACCTGTGACGTAGTAAATTCCTTAATGACCTAAATTCTGACAAGTATCCAATCTTCATTTCTTTATTCTTTTATAGGAGTTACTCGATATAATGTATGTCAGGAACCTATTACATTTAATATTATAACAAAGAAGGAACGTAATCATTACAAAAATCTTCATCTAACTTTCTAAGATAAACGACCCACAAACAAAGCTATTGTGTTCTCTAATTGCTTTAAGTAACCCAATATCTTACTATAGTTCAAGGGAGGATTACCTAAGCTAACCTACTCTTTGTAATCCTCTCTCTCTCTCTCTCTCTCTCTCGGACCACGAACGTACCACATGCTGTTCGGTAAGCTACTACCGTCCATAACTTTTCCACCCGGCCAATAGCATGATCTATGAAGCCTCCCGACAAAGAGCTCAGGTTGCTTCTGATAGGCGTAATCGATACTACTTTCCTCTATTAACGAGGTCATCGCGGGCATACCGGTACTCAGAGGCTCTTTTGCAATCGCCTTCGGCCGGAGTATCTGAATTACAAACAGTATAGTCATTAGTTTTTACTCTTTAATTATATTGCCGAGATGGATTATTACAATAATCTTATACCTTGCATGAGATATTTAGTCGGTATGGATAATTTTAACAATTTTTACATGTTTGCAACGAATCATATAATTTAGTTCATTAATTTGCTTTATTAATTTGCAAAATTGATGATGAAATCGTAATATGTTTACTTTGCATGCAAGTTTCCAGGTAGTCGACAATTTTAAATAAACTATACTTACGGGAATATGTAAAATAAAGTTACATTTAAAGTATCATTTTGATGCGTATTGCAAATCTAACCTCGATAAAAATGTATTCAAGAATGGGTAAACTAAGAATTAAATAAAATAATGTTCACTAGCAGCTTGAAAATTTTCAGTGAACGTTGAAATTTTATTTGTGAAGTGTGTCAAAAAATGTATTTTTATGCTGTTCCACATGTTTCGTACATTTCGAATTATTGCTCGAAATTCCTGCACCACTGCTTTCCTCAAAGCTCTCACAGGAATATCTAGATACAAGTGGGAGAAAGATGGCGAAAAAAGGGTGAAAAAATAGGAAGAAGGAAGCTTGGTTCAAGTCAAAATGCAGCCGGTGGTTAAGCTGTCATTAAAATGTTCCGCAAGATCGACTACTGCAACGAGGTTGTAATGGTCGTAATGACTCCCCTTTCTCTCCTCTTCGCGCTCCATCTTCAACGACTCTCCGCACACATTCGTATACGTATATGTGTTCACCACGCGCAAACCGAGCGTCGGTATTTTCTCTCATTTTCATGCCGACGCAGCGCGCGCACGTCTGGCGCTTCGTCTTTGTTTTATTACGAAGCTCAAGTGTACCCCAAGAATTTCATACTTGAGGTGCTCGACTGTTAGTCCGTACTGTATCCTGCCTCCAGGAAATTGAGAAGGAAAAATGTATTCCTCGAATCAAATGTGAACGAGATGAATCGTTTTTATTGAATTATCTCGTGGTTTTTCTGCCTAGGAAAAAATAGAAATCAATCCTCCAAGGAGTTGAGTTTGTTTGTATTAAATTCTGCATCTTTACTTTATTTATTTAAGTATTTGGTGAGGATGTTTTTAAATTTTCTAAGTATGCTTGGCTAAGGAGAAATAGTATTATTAAATATGGACTACAATAAAAAAAAATAGTGTAACATCAGATCACTCTGAAAAAATTTAAACTTTTTAAAATAACCTTTTTTTAAGTAAAAAAGCTGCACCTGTCAATATTATCTTAATTATGTACATCAGCATTCCACACTCCATATGCATCTGCACACATGTTCTCTTGCGCAACTTCTATTGGAAAAAAACGCACCGCATAGGAGCGGTAAGTAGATCATCTTCTTTGTTATGGAGATTCTATTAAATGTTGTACACATTTGGAAAAACTGAAAACACGATGAGAAGTGCTATGTCATTCGAGATGATTCTTTCAGTCGTATTTCGGTTTTCTATCATTTAACTTGAATTCAAGTGGAAAAATCCTACGGATTTTCTAAGCCATCAAAAAATTCATCAGTGATCATTTTTTTCATTGAGTATGTTTGTGATCTATAAAGTCTTTTTTATACTACAAGTTGTGATATTCGTGATTCGATCTATTAGATCAGAAGTAATGGATTTGAAGTTCCCTTTTGGATTTCTGATAGGCAGTGGTTGGTCTGATTTTCAGTTTAAAAAGTCATGGAAGTTTGGTGGTAATATAATATTTGTTTCTACTTTTTAGCTTCTATTGTCACGTTTATAAATTCCTTTAAAGCTGTTAGCGTAAAAAATACGTTCATATTTATTGTTTAATCACCAGGTCTAATTTTTATAGGCAAACAAGAGAATATTCTGAATCATTTCATACAGGCTCAACATCATATAGAAAATCGTAATTACCTAACGAATTTGACCTCTTCTTCTTACTGTCAACTTCAACGAGATGTCAATCTGATAAAATCTGTTGGGGTATTCACATTTTCCATTTAAGTCACTGTCATACTCTCTCCAGTGAACAATCATCACCGTAAAAAATTTTCTTTACAGTTCGACACTTACCGCATATCGATAAGTTGGGCTCGAATTCTCCCAAATGGGTATCCGGATATCATTGATCAAGAAGGTTTGAATCACTACAGGATTCTTATAGATGAACTTTTGAAGAACAATATCAAGCCAATCGTGACAATGTACCACTGGGATCATCCGAAAAATCTGGAGGAAATGGGCGGGTGGCTCAGCGAACGGATGGCGTACTATTTTTCCGATTACGCCAGATTGATCTTTAAGGAGTTCGGCGATCGCGTCAAGATTTTCGCTACGATCAACAGGCCGCGCGTCTATTGTGCTCTTAGATATAAACATAATGTCCTTGGTCAGTGTAAGTCTTTTGGCGTTAAGTTATTACATTTTACTATTTCGCTAGTTGACAGCTCTTGTTGAACACGTAGAAGACAATTTCACAGACCTGAACCACTACACCTGCACCCACCACATGCTGAAAGCCCATGCGTTAGCTTATCACGCGTACAATCGTGAATTCCGTGACAAGCAACAAGGAATAGTCGGAATAAACGTCGCTTGCAGTCACTTATACAACAAAAATCCAGATGACCACACTAGCGGTGAAATCGGCTTCGAATTTTTGTGTGGACACGTGCTGCACCCGATTTTCGGCAGTGGAGGTGATTACTCGCCAGTTTTGAAAAGAAGAGTCGCTTCGAGGAGTGATGCTTTGGGTTGTGGGAAATCTAGGCTACCAGCTTTTTCCAGGGAATGGATTCAACACATCAAGTGAGAGTCAGTTTGCTATTCCCGAAGTAATCAATATCATATGTAGCACTTACGTGCATGTTGTATGATTCAAGAGGATCTGCAGACTACCTGGGATTGAGCCATTATACTTCATACCTTGTTGAGCAGCTACCTTTCTCTCGAATGCGTGATTGGCCGAACGACGAAGGTTTAAAGTACACTGTGGATCCATGCTGGCCGTCCGTAGCGAACTCAACGTTTAATGTTCGTAGAACAACATACGTGTTCAATTTAAGTAGGTTTTTCTTACGAGCCGTCTTTAATAATATTTACTACATGTACTTTTAAGATGGTGCCAAAGGGTTTTGGAGATATTTTGCGCAAAGTACGAGACAAATACAAAAATCCTCCCGTCTACGTTTTGGAAAATGGTGTGCCAGATGACGATGGTTTATTAGACGATAGGAGAAACAAATATTTATTCTCATATTTAGTCGAAATGTTGACTGCTATCAAGAGGGATGGTTGCAACGTGCGAGGTTATACTGTTTGGAGTTTTTTAAATTTTTGTTCTTTTAGAGATGAATTTGGCTTGGTACGTGAAGACATTAGTGACAAGGGTGGAAAGCGTGAGCTGAAAAAGTCTGCTCTTTGGTTCAAGGCAATGCTGAGATTTCGACGAATCATACCTCCAAATTGTTTTTACTTCTATCCACCGACAAGAAACTTTGTTTCGATTACATATTGATAGGTATAGCATTTTATCTTCATGGTGCTCATCTTTAGTAAATATAAGTTGTGACTTTTAAAATTTTGAAGTTCAATGACATTATTGTTTTGATGTCGATTATAAATTTTACAAGAATTGCAGATCCGTTGGGAAACTGTTTTGGATATCGGTGATACACACTAAATTATATCTTATAGGCTCATACCAAGACAATGTTTGTCATTATCATTCAGAACCGGTCTCACCTGACATATTTATAATTAAATGACAAGCCATTGTGATTATCTCCGAGAATACAATCGTAAGTTTGTACATTGATAAGATAAGCAACCTCGAACGCTTAATTATGCAAAGGTGATTGAACGAGTAAATTATTTAAAACTGCACCCACTCGCAATAAAATCACGTGTACGTGTTCACGCTTTCAAAACACGAGAGACAGACAGAGAGGAAAGAGGGAAGGAACTTCTCACCTCTGGGGGCACAGGGAAAAAAATAAGACGTCACGGCCGGAGAGGAAGGAGGAAAAAAGAAGTTCGGGCTGAAAAGCGAGGAAGGATAAATTTTAAGAAAATACCTTACATAAAGGATCTCGAGTGGGGAGACGGTAAAAGCCACGGGAAGGATGGGAGGGGAGCGAAGAAACGCTCTCCGCGTCCGGCCTGAAAAGAAAAGCCTTTCTTTCTGGAAGCATGTGGATGGCGGATGGCTCTTGTACGTATATAGACCTTCTTAGCCGAGCGGAGGGGGAGGGGGCGCCGGATGTGGTTCCCATTTTATTAGGAGCATCCTTCAGCCGGGGAATTTTATATCATTTGTCCGGCTTCTTCTGTTCAGCTAGTCTTCTCCGCGGCATGGGCAGCAGCATTCGGTGCTCTGCTTCTGTGACCGATTCCATCTTTGGCCTCTTGTCTTGTGCCTTACTCTTATTATTGTTCTTGTTGATCTTTGTTTTTTATGGTGATAGAGGTTTTTTGATGCTCGTTGTTATTTGGAAAATTGAAGGTTACCGTAAACGTGTGATTGTAATGATTACTTTAACGTGAAAGATCGAAAGATAAATGATTCTAGATTTCCAAGAAATTTTAATGGTACCAACAAATCATAAAAAATTGAGTCGTTTTATGTACTACTTCATAAAGTGGCAATTTACATCTGAAGATTAAATAGTTCGGATGTTGGAGTTACTTTTTTATCCACATTAAACCCGTTCGCTGATCCTACTTACCTTTGAGAATCCAAAAACGAAACTCTCATGATGTATTTGATTTTTAGGCACGACTGCTTCACAAGGGTGGCTTATATTTTCACTAGAGCGAAAAGTGTAACCATCTATAAAATGACTATTTGGTACATGAAGCAAATTTTGATTCTAATGTGAGTGTGTTCCGAAGTGGTCCTATGGTGTATGTAATCAACCCTGTGTGCAGTACGTAATCAAGTTTCCAGACTAATTAAAGTATATTCATCTGATTGACCTTAAATTTGGTAGATATCTTTGTCTTAACCATGGAACAAGATGGTTCAAAATCGGAGAAGTTTCGTTAATGGGAAAACAATTCTCAGCATTTTTACTACAGAGCTTAGAGGGGAAAAAATCTCTTTTTTCGTTGTAATTTTGCAAATTAACATTTTAAGCTAGGGTGTTCTGAGAAAAAGTTGTAGATCTCAATGAAGTACAACTTTTGTCTGCAGTACACTTTCCTCTAGGAAAAGTTTTGGATCGTAAGAAAATACAACTTTTTTGTATTATACGTTTTACTCTACAATCTCATCCCGACGCTTTAAACAACGAAAATCGTTTTAAATTCTCCAAAAAATCGTTTTGCGGTACATAATTTTTTTATTTGACAGTTTAGGTCAAAATATTAAATACAAAAGTTGTAAAACTAAAAAAAAATACACTATTTTTTTATTTAAAGCTTTTCTCCAAAGTATTGTTATAATGCTTCAAATGACTAAAATCGATTTAAACTGGCTAAAAAATCGTTAGCAGACGTGCTTTACATGCAAAAGCTTAGCTTTTTGCTTAAACATCCTTCAAAAATACGCACGTATCAAAAAAGAGTTGAAAAAGCATATATAAAAAAATTTGACCCTTTATCACAAGTTTTGATTAATAACCAGAAACCAATATTGATTTATAATCATCATAAGAAAAAGCTAATCGATATCAATCTTCTGGTCAAAACTTAAACTGCATGATATTTTATTCCGTTCGACTCAGAAATACAAACTATAAATCGTTCATGCTTACCCTAACCTCAAAGTATCCCTGACTACACGTACACCCACACGTCCCGTCTCAATCAAAGCCAGGTAAGCAAGTACACACCTGAGCTTTTAACCACTCATTCCCGAAACCGCCTTAATTCAAAGAAACGTCGTTAACTCGATTCACAGCCGCTTAAACCGAATCCTTCCAACTCCAACGCTCCAATGTGAGCAACGAAAAGGAGAGACTCCAGGTCACGGGGATCAACCACGCAGCCTCCACCATCTCCCCGACAGTTTGTTGCTCAGCGCATCTCAAAGGGCTGTAAATTATCCCGCTCCCCGTGCACACCTTTTACGAAACATCAAGTTCCCCGCCGAGTTTTATTGAAAAAGTTCCGCGGTCGCTCCGCACCGCTCGATGCGCCTCGAAAGCGCTGAATATTCATCCGACCGCGCGATAAGCCACGCGCGTCTTTGCCCCGTCTTTGTCGTCGCGGAAACGCGTAAAAACTCCCATCTCGCGGAGAGAGGAAGTGACTCTCGAGAAGCGCGTCTCTGCGTGACGCGAATTTTTTCCCGACCCCCCGAGGGAGGAAGCGAAGGGATCCTTCTAATTACACCCTAGTCCGCGAGTATTAATCATCTAAAAAGGAGGTCG
>JAPYYV010016272.1:0-10126 GCA_030522625.1 Copidosoma aretas
TCATTCTGAAATTCTCAAATCCATTCGTTTAATTTCTAATGAGGCGTAATAATTCTATAACCTAGTCTTATAATGTATAATCGTTATTGTATTGCAATTAATTCATCTTAATAATCAACTTACATTCAACAAATTGTAAGTGAATTATACACAAGTAGATAATTTAAATGATGATCAAGAAATAAATCTCCTTCAATGTTCGTAACTAGTAAAGGCAATTTGCACGGAAACCTGATGATTCTTTCGTGGTCAAGTGGTAAGCATGCTTGTGTCGCGTGCGAGAACTCTATGGTCGGGGGTTCGAATACAACTCACTGCGGTTTTTGAAGGGATCTACTCTGGTGACATAATTTTTTTTTTAATTTTTGAATAATTTATATTCGAATTAGATTTGGAAAGTGTACTTTTGGTATACTTAAAGAATTACTTAGTATGTGAAATGCTTTTGACGAACTAAAATCGAATTTGATGCAGGTGACTTAGGCCTCATTCAAAAAGAATGTTTTAAGAGTACTTCAGTGATAATTTCTGAATTTCGAGATGAATTCGCTTACGAACGGCACGAATTCGAAATCAATACTTTTGGTACTGTGTGTGTCGTCTGGGATTACAAACATTTGTATCAAATACTCGTTACTGTGATCTTGTAGTGTAGTGTAGAGAATAAATGTTTGTAGAAAAGGTGCCAATCGATGATAATTTTACGCGTACTAGTAGGATGAAAAAGTTTGATGGTGTTTTTGTGGAAAACCCGTTGATGACACAGATATGATTAAATGCAGGAATAAAGACAGTACCACAAAGTACTTTCATGCGACTTGTACCATTATAAAAGAAGTGGAAGATGATTATTACTGGTTCTGCCAGAGATGCACTCATTGTATTTTTTAACAAATAAAAAAAATCAAGAAATTGCAATCATGTACTTATTTTATTAACAATTATTTTTACACTGAATAAATATAAAAAAAAAAAACATGCATGCTTCACTATATTTACAAAACATACGATTTTATTAAATTAAAAGTAAATGTGGTGAATTCAAGTGATAAAAATCATGGAAGAACATACATTTATCAGAGCACGACAAAATGTAACTATTTGATCATACGTACTGATTCCATTAGTTGATTGGATCAACATCGTTAAAGGAATAGTAGACGATACAATTTGAAATCTTCCCTTACGAGATCCTATTACACGCTGTACCTGAATTCTTATATTTGCTATCTGTCTGGTTTCCTCCAGTTCCAATGGATGTAATTGATCCTTACCTGTAGCAATAGGTGCATGCATAATAAGTTCTAATTCTAAAATGTGAGGGGTATAGCATTTACAGTGTATACCTTTAGTGAAGGCTGGTATTTTTGAAGAGGCTTCCATTGTAGTAACGGCATCTCCAATTGCAAATCCTCTATCTGCAATTACAATATTACCAGGAATTATTTGATCTACTATGCCACAATAATCAGTGATAAATTTATCTGAAGCTCTACCACCGTAGCTTTCGGAAATATAAACTATTGAGCCTTGAGGTCCCAGACGGCACGCAAGTACGTAGAGTATTATGTTTGAATTCGGAAGCGAATTCCCCTCGAAATTCGGAAATTATCACTGAAGTACTCTTAAAACATTCTTTTTGCATGAGGCATCGGTCACCTGCATCAAATTCGATTCTAGTTCGTCAAGAGCATTTCACATAATAAGTAATTCTTTAAGTATACCAAAAGTAGACTTTCCGAATTTAATTCGAATATAAATTATTCAAAAATTAAGAAAAAAAAATTATGTCACCAAAGTTGATCCCCTCAAAAATCGCAGCGAGTTGTATTCGAACCCCGACCACAGAGTTCCCGCACGCGACACAAGCATGCTGACCACTCGACCACGGAAGAGTCAACAGATTTCCGTGCAAATTACCTTTACTAGTTACGAATACTGAATGAGATTTATTTCTTGATCGTCATTTACATATTCTAACTTTGTATGATTTACTTACAATTTCATAAATTTAAGTTGACTATTAAGATGAACCAATTGCAATACAATAACGATTATACATTATTAGACTAGGTTATAGAATTATTACGCCTCATTAGAAATTAAACGAATGGATTTAAGAATTTCACAATGACATATAATTATCAAACCGAAATACCAAAAAATCTATATGATCATTATTTCTAAGACCAAAATAAAATTTCTTGAACACATCCTTTTCTTAAATTTTGTTATATGTATAGATACGATAGTAACTAAAAATTTACATTTAAGCAGCTTAGTTTAAAATTTAGAACAATGTCAACCGTAAAACTATCTTCAATTTAATTCGAAATGGAGAATGTAAATGATAAATATATAATATAGTAACAAACTGATAAGAATGGGTGATAATGATATGTAACTTTTTTCGCATACATTCTAAAGCCGTGTTAGAACAGTCAAGTGCACATTTGCTTTTGGATTCGACCCAATGATAGCAGGTTCGAACCCACCAAATTGCACTTACTTTTTTTTTGTTTTCTTATTTTGTAGCAATATTCTTTTTTTCTTCATGCATTCGATGCAATAAATAATATTGCAATAGAAATACTAACAATAACAACACTTGTAATAGTTATAATTGGTGCCATATATGATCTTATGGAAAAACCAATATCTTTTTTTTATCTCAATTCCGAATAATATTTACAATTTAGAACAGTTTTAACCCTATAATTATCCTTAATTTAATTATAAATGGAGAACGTAAGTAACCAACATATAATATAGTAACAAACTGATAAGAATGTGTAATGATGATGTGTAAATTTTTTCCCATACATTCTAAAGCCGTGTTAGAGCGGTCGGGTGCACATTTGTTTTTGGACCCTATGATAGCAGGTTCGAACCCACCAAATTACACTTACTTTTTTTTTTCTTAATTTGTAGCAATATTCTTTTTTTCCTTATGTTTTCGATGGAATAAATAATATTGCAATAGAAATACTAACAATAATAACACTTGTAATAATTATTATTGGTGCCAGATTATCTTATGGAGGAACTAATGTTTTTTTTATTTTTTATTTAAGTTCCGAATAATATTTACAATTCAGAACAATATTAACCCTCAAACTATTCTTAATTTAATTCAGAAATGAAGAACATAAGTGATAAACATAGTAACTAACTGATGATTTGATAATAAACTGATCAAAATGGATGATGAGCATATGCAACTTTTTTCTAACGCCTAATAATAGCCGTGTTAGCGTGGTTGGGTGCGCGTTTGTTTTTGGACCCAGTGGCAGCAGGTTCGAAACCACTAAATTACACTTTATATATTATCTCTATGGCGGGAACTCTATGGTCGGGGGTTCGAATACAACTTACTGCTGTTTTTGAAGGGATCTAATCTAGTGACATAATTTTTTTTTTTAATTTTTGAATAAATTATATTCGAATTAGATTCGGAAAGTGTACTTTTGGTATACTTAAGGAATTGCTTGGTATGTAAAATGCTCTTGACGAACTAAAATCGAGTTTGATGCAGGTGACATAGGCTTCATTAAAAAAAAATGTTTTAAGAGTACTTCAGTGATAATTTCCGAATTTTGAGGCGAATTCGCTTACGAACGGCACGAGTTCGAAATCAATACTTCTGGTACTGTGTGTGCCATCTGAGTATATCTGTAAATAACAAATTTAAGCGTAATCATATCAAAGTTAGGATTAGCTTTTAAAAGGAACTTATGGCTACATTTTGACCGGATGTAAGGTACGGTTGAATAGTTTTTTGGATCAGTTAAAGAGTTTCAAATTTATGTAATCCCGTAAAATACTTGGTTCTATTATTATTTCCGCTAAATGAATCTTCCGTTAACATATGCAGGGATAATTGTTTCTGCAGACATTTCACAGTAGATTTTGAAATGGACAATTCCGAAAACTTTTGCTCCAGCTCAATCATATTCAAATTTGTATGTACATTGACATAAGCAGTGTTTTTCACACAAGTTTCTTGTAAACCTACTGAGCCTGAAAAATTCATGTCTAACTCGACACTGACGTGAGCAATGTTTTCTTCACGTGCATCTTGAAAACCTGAAATTCCTGGAATATTGAAAAGTGCACACTGCTGTAAATGTTTAATCTTATATTTACCATCACTGCACACGGAGTCTTATGAACTGTGATTTGCAATATCACGGGCGTTTTTTGGACTGGTAGTTGTATCATCCGAAGCTATTGTCATTTGCTCCGTATGTATTTGATCGGATTTTTTATGATAGTACGGGTACTTAATAACGAGAACAAAAAACTTGCTCTTTTTATATTGTTTATGTATTAGTAGCGAACCTTTCTTTTTCACTGCTGCTCCAACAGAATAGCCCAGGTGTTAGCCCAGGTCTATAGAGAGTGGTGTACTGGCACGGGCGTATACACCTATAGTTCAGGTGTAGTTGTTTCATCTGCATACATGCCTATAGTATGGATATATGTGTGTATTGAGCCGATACGACCAAGTCGTCTTGTTTACATTGCCGTTTGATTGAAAATTCTATTGTGAGAGTATTTAAAAATTGTTTTTAGTTAGTATTTCTACTGATTACTCCATAAAACCGATAAATCGTATGTAAACATTAAGTATTTCTATATTGCGCGTAAAATTAGTGTACCTAATTTATGTACACTAAGTACTAACATAAATATAATGATATCAAAGAGAACGTATTTTACAAGGAGAGATAATAAAATTAATTTTAACAAGAAATATGTACATGTAGAATCAAGCCACTATTTATTATTATATGATATGAAATTAACTGTATAAATGAATACTTGTAAGGTTGATTAATAATATTAATCATTATCTGGCCTGAATTAATGTGACTAGCATCATATTGTGATTTTTAATTGCATGTAGCTTGGGCTTTCTCCTGTTAGTATTACATAAATTTTAGTGCAGCAAAATGAGAATAACATTTTTATGATGTATGTCAAACCTGTTATATCAGAACTTTTATATTTCGTATTGATTGTACTAAATGTTATTTTAATCAAGGTTTAGTAACAGTAAAATTTGACTTTTTTTTGTCTCTTACAAAATTTTGAAAGAAATCGTAAAAACTACTTGAATAACTTTTTAGAAATATCACTTACCTAGACATAAGAATTAGCCTGTACAAGATTATATTGCGTTAACAAGATAAGATCACCTTATTATGTAATCAGCTCGAATCTTGTCTCATATTTAGGTACCTATATTTAAGCATAGTGACAGATGAAGTATTTGATCCTTAACTACATGTCTATGCATGTATATGAGCGAATCACAGGACATTTTCAATTAAAGGCCAAGTATAAAAATTTGTAAATTTTGGAGCCCACTTATTAAACTGATACATACAGTCTGGAAACAAATAAATTTTATTATTTAATGTACCAAGTTATATGGAATTGTGTAAAAAAAACAATTTTAGAATTTGTTTTCAGACTTTCATGGTGTCTACCGCTTCTGCTCAAAAAAATTCCCTGAGATTTCCAGGTTTTCCAGAGCCCAATTTTTAAAATTCCAGGAGTTTTCGAATAATAAAAATAGCGAAATTAGGAGTGTCCATTTTTTTTTTTCAATTAATTATCATCTAACGACAATCTTTTAAATAGAAAACATATTAAATATGTATTAAACAAATAATATGTGTCTGCTAAAAAATTAAAAACTAATTATTTTTATAATTTATTATTTTTTTCTCTACTGTAGCGCTTTCTTTTAGTGCGTCGTCCATTATTTTTTTCTTCTTACTATTTAATTCTTTTAAAGCTATTATATTATTTTTTTTGCTTTTTTCTCTTCTTCTTTTTGACTACGTTGTATTTTTTCTTTGGTTAAATCTTCTTTGTATAAAGCTGATGACTTACGGACAGTCAAAACTAATTTTTTGCCTATTTCAAATTAATTTAAAGGTTCTTTACTTGATTTAATTGCATCGTGTATCATTCTTTGAGCAATAAATAATTTTTTTTGGGGTTTCGCACAATACAGTTCTTATAAATGGAAAACCCCCTTTCCGGCTCAGAATTACCGTGTGAAGGAATCATAATAATTTTAATAAGGTATAATAAATTACTGTATTTAGTAGCACCGCGAATATTTATCTTTTTCACCCAGAACTCGTCTAATATGTCATCTGTTTTATACGTTTTTAATTAATCTTGAGCTGTTTCAAACGAAATAATTTTTTAAAATTCTCTCTCAATTTTTTCAGCTGTTATAGCAGGTGCAATACTACAATCGACGAGTTTTTCCAAAATTATTGACAGACGCTTTTGTGGAAGATTCTCGTTTAAAGACGTAAAAGTAGGATCAAAACAAGATAAACCTCTAACAAATGGGTACTCTAAAGGAGATTTCAAAAAAATTTTTTTAACGAAAAATTTTATGATTGTACGAACACCATTTTTGAATCTCAAAATATCTATTTCTGACATATCTTTCAATTCTTTTACTGAATTTTTAGTTGCAAAACCAATCATTATTTTATCCGCTGTCAATAAAATATTTTGATCCGACAGATTTATTTTTATGATGTTTTTGGGTTCACACGTGATCTCTGGCTTAACTATCCTTTCTAATATATTAATGTGTAATTTAAGTAATCTATTATATAAAAAAGGAGTCTTTGGTTCATTCGACTGAAGTTCTGTTAAGAATGGCTCAATTTCTTCAGCAAATGATTGAAAAAAACTTGATTTAGCGTCTAACAACTTATCGCCCAATGCATTTTTTACAACAGTGAAAGAGTTACAGCTAGGTTCTATTTTATCTTCTGATATTTTTTCCACGTATTTTCTTAAAAGAGGCCACATTTCTCTAGCTCGTTTAGCTACTCTGGAGTTTTCAGGCCAACGTACACCACAAAAAAAATGGAAATAGATCTGAACTAGAGACTGAAATATAATCAGCTCTTCTACTTGGCACGCTGTTAAATAAATTGAAGAGAGCTTTTAAAAACTCCGACATATTTCATTTGGCAGCATTAAAACCTGCTTTGAACGCATTATTTAGAACATGCAAACGACACGTACCAATATCGAGAAATTTTTTATCTTCTCTATTTGTTTTTAAAACTTCTATTAAGTCTCGATAAAATTTCAGATTCACGTTGGGGCCATCCATAGAAACTTAAATCATCTTATTCATAATTTTTTCAGGTAAACATTCTTGAAAAGACTTTAAAAGATCAGAGGCTCGAGTTTTACCTAAAAATGCTGATTTAAAATAGCGCGAAGAAATTCTGTTCAGATCTTCTTGCCAAAATCTAACAACTATGTCCATTTGTTGTTTTTTACTTACAACATTGAGACTCTCGTCAAATCCAACGACTATATGTTTACATGTATCTATAAGTTCTAAAAGTTCCTGTTCAAAAAAGTTTTTTAGCCCATAGGTTATCATGTAAGAAGCTTTTGATTTGCTTAACTGAATTTTTTTCGGTATTTCACTATCAGGAAACATTTTTGTCATTATAGGCAAACTAGACTCAATTTCACGTAAAGAATGATGTCTCACTACATTGTAAAGAATCCACAAAATTTCAGCTTTTATCACAGATTCGTTTTTTAAAAAATTTTGGATTGAAGCACTGTGTCACGCACGATAGCATAGCTATGCGTCTGTGTGCACCCCTGGACTCACGGAAGGGAGATAATAAGAGAGAGGAAGAGAAAGGTGGGGAGCGGAGAACGAAGATGAGAGAGTGGCAGAGTAGGGAGAGACGTGATCGATGAAGGGTCGTAGGCGGCTACGCGCTAAATAGCTCTTCCCTTGCATTTTGATTCAATAAACGTTGCAACCTATCTGTCCTCGTGTTTATTTCAAGAGCACCCCCAAGCCACAGAATTCCACGTAACAGTTGGTGTCAGAAGTGGGATGGCTTTTACCCGTAAAATTATTTAAAAAAATTTTTCGGGAAAATATACGCGATTTTCGGAAAACACGCACAGTGTTGTGCCACAAGAAAACAGAGGACCAGACCACGAAAAGGGAAAATCATCCCTGCAGTGTAGCAGCAGCAGAAGGGCACCACCACCAGGAAGCAGGATGAAAAGGGAAAATCATCCCTGCAGTGTAGCCGCAGCAGAAGGGCACTATCTCTAGAAAACAGGATCCAGAGGACAAGAAACACCACCGGACATCGGTACTACTAGGGGTATATACCAGACATTCGATCAAACAACAAGGAGCAGCAGGATGTTCGCGGTGCCTCCACTTTCAATTGGACTGATAGCGAGCATGTGGTAAGTACCTTAATTTTTATCAAAAAAACATTTTATTTTATTTTCCCCCGGGGCTTACACGGGTCACGTGTGCGATATCAAGAGGCTCATTTGCTTTCCGTTTTACTCAAGATTTGCTATTTAAAGTACTTTTGAAGGGCCCTATATATATATATATATATATATATATATATTCTCTCTCCTCTGTCTTTCAATATATCGGCGGCACATAAGGTTTAATTTAACCCCTCGGGCGTAACTTATGGCCGTATAATTTTATACATAAAAGAAGTGACAATATAAAAATAATCTTTACGGAAAGAGGTACACATCAGTTTTTAACGTGCCGAGCAGAGCATGATTCTGTAGTGTACCAGTAAGGGAAAAAGTAACACCTGTCAAGTTCACCCTAGCTTATGCTAGTGTTAGAATTTCAGCTGCTTACCTGCCCATGGTATGGGAAAAAACCACACCACGGCTTTGAATTTTCAGTACTAGCACTACTGCACACAGTGATGGGAAAAAACCACACCACGGCTTTGAATTTTCAGTACTAGCACTACTGCACACAGTGACTGTAATCAGTGCAGACAATGCTTGCCATAGCATGGAAATTATGTATGCTGCTTATTATTAAATAATATGCCGGAATATCATTTTACCGCACCAACTGATTGTAGCACTACTTAAAGTCCTGTGTACCTCTTTCCGTGTTGCCGGGTCGGGGACTCGAACAGGCAAAATAACGGAGTAGAAACGTTAGATATACACACGCACATACACCCACGAATAATTGAAACCATACATACATAAATATCATTTGATTATAATTGTTATAACAACGACATAATATTTTAAGAGGTTGAAGATAATAGGCTTGATATAAAAGCGATAAGAAAAAATTCACAAGTCAAAAATGGATAACCCGATTGAGACAAAGGAAAGAATCGCAGTTAATATCAGGGACGTGGATACCCCCACTAGAGAGGAGACCGAGTCGATGGAAGTTATTTTAGTACATGACTCCGAGTCACAGGCCCTTTGGGAGGAAGCCGATGACAAACATCGGATCCTCATGACTAAAATATTCAAAAATATGAAGGCTAAAATTTCGGCCAAACAGAAAAACCCACCAATAAACATGGCGGAAGTAGAAAGTGAGGCCCCAGGGATGAGTCGCATGGAGAGCGAACTGCAAAATATACTGTTGGGAGGTACCGCGCGGGAAGATCGGGAGAATACGAACGGGACACTTGGATTGGGAATAACAAATAACTCTCAGACATCAAAGGGGACAGAATGGGGGAAGACCGCAGGTAGCAACGTACAAGACACATGTTAGGACAACAGGATATGACAAATCCTCCTAAAGGGGAATGTCACTAAATAACGGACGTGACGAGACAACATTCCAGTTACGGAATGCGCCCGCAAACGTTTGGACGAATAAATCGTCACAAAGGGATACAGTATGGCCCCTCGACACAAACCACGTTGACCAAGACGACGGACGTGACACATCGGAGGTATATCTAAGGAGGCTAGAACAGGAAACTAGAAACCTCAAGCAGGCACGTAATACCACACATGACGGATTTTCCCAACACATAGGCAATAACGATAGCACACAACACGGCCCGCAGACAATAGGCTGCAGGGACGGGAAAGTACATACCGAGAGTAGCCATATGCAAAAACCAGTTGGCATGAATTATGATCACTATCCGGCTCCGGTTGACTGGCTTCCAACAACACAGAAAAACAAGCCAATAAATCAGCCCGCCAACGCCGCACAGTGGGGCAAAAAGCACTTTTTTTGGACAAAAATCTTCCCCTCCGCGAGTTTTTACTCAAAAAAAAAAAA
>JAPYYV010016274.1:0-19189 GCA_030522625.1 Copidosoma aretas
AAGAGATTCGCCGGTGACCCATTCACCAGGACGATGAGCTTCTGGCTTCCCTGACGGGAATTGGCTATGCCGACTGCCAGTGGGAACCCACTGACCCGGCGTCAGGGTGTGCCGACGACCTCCCCAAGGAAGGATTTTGCCCCCCAGGTCCAGGCATCATCAGGAGAAATTGCAGTCAGTCCGCTAGAATTGGGGAGAATGTGTTTTCGGCGCCGCGGGTACTTTTCCCACCAAAAAAGTCCCAGAATCGAAATTCCCGAAAATTTTTCGACGAGAATCAAACCAGTTTTTGCCTCGAGTCTGTCAGGCTAGGAAGCTAGCACGCTAACCACTAAGCCATCGAGGACTCCCTTCGTATAATCTACAAACAGTCTTGCACTTACTCTACCGATCCGTCTTCTATCTTTAATATTACAAATTTTAAATTTTAATTTCTAAAGGAAACTATGTTTTAATATGTAATATTTTCTACTTCAAAAAGTCACAATATTATCAACAAATATATATTTTTATTGCTATATAAACTGTTAATATATTTATATATAACTTTTAAAGTCCATAATGACCTTCTCTTGTGTTAATCGGGGACGTTCCAATTACACGCCATATTTATATTACAAGTGGAAGGTCCAGCAATCTTTCTTATGAACGAGTCTTAAATAACAAATTTAATAAACAAATTTTGTGATGAGTTAATTACTATCCATTATATTTATAATACAAAATATCCATAATTATTACTATACAGTGGAATTAGGGATTCGAAGATTCATTGCCGAGTGTACTATTTTCCGCCATTATTCCCTGTCTTTGGCTGCATCTAACCCCGACCTATTAATCAACATATCCATTTCATTCAGGGTTTCTGACACTTAATCTTTATCTTCTTGCATTCCCATCCTAGCGACGTGTCCAGCCCATCACAATCTACGTGTTTTGATTATCCGGCTTATGCTTCGGTCCCCATACAGTTCCTTGACCACATTACGCAAACTCTTGCATTCCCCGTTTACTTCTTCCCTTTTTGCCACAAATATTTTTTTTAGTACTTTTCTCTCGAATGTTTCGAATTTTTTTTCTTTCCTTTTTGTGATCGCCCACGTTTTGCTTCCGTACAGCAGGGCCAGCATTTGAATCTATTTATGGATACATTTTCTTGGATTTCTTGAAATAAATCGCGATTTCAACAGTTTACTAGCCCCATAATTAAAATCGTTTACTGATCGTAATCTCTGTTAAATCTTGTCCCAGAAATCATTAGTATCATTTATATTCACTCGAAGATATTTCAGTTTTGAAACTTTCTCAAACCATTTTCCCCCTCCTCTCAACGTGGTTACACTCGGATCATTCACTCTACTGTTAATCATGTATTTAGTTTTTTCTTGGCTTATTTCGAGTTCTACCTCTCTCGCTCTTTCGATCAATTTTTCCATGTTCCGTATTATAATTTCTTCGCTGTCGCCCAGCATACTTAAATCATCGCCGTATTCCAGTATTTGAGTAGTCCCATTTAGAGTTATTCTACTTTCATCTTCCTGAACATGTCCAATTACGCATTCTAAAACCAAATTGAACCATAACGGATATAACGCGTCCCCCTGTTTTAACCTCTCGTGTATTTCAAATGATTCGGAAAGTTTGTTCTCAACGTGAACCCCTCCCTCCCTGCTGACTTGCGTGCAAACGCGTATCAGAGCTACTGATTTCTTTGGAATCCCAAAAGAGATCAGGATATAGTCGATTTTGCTTCTTCACAGAGAAAGTTTTGCATCGGTAAAAAAATGTTTTCTAGAAATTCGTTAGAAATGTTTTGTATAGTGTCCAAACTGAAAAGAATAACATTTTTAGAATAAGTCTGTCTGCCTGTCTGTATATGTGTGTGTATGTATGTATGTATGTATGTATGTATGTATGTATGTATGTATGTATGTATGTATGTATGTATGTATGTATGTATGTATGTATGTATTATATATGTATGTATGTATGTATGTATGTATGTATGTATGTATGAATGTATGTATGTATGTATGTATGTATGTATGTATGTATATATGTGTGTATGTATGTGTGTATGTAATCAGTCATACCTCAGAAACCCAACAGTAGATTTCAATGATTTTGGGCGTTAAATTTTTCTTTTCTCATCCTCATAGATTTTTGGGCCAAAAATCTAAGTTTTATATCTTACAAAGGTGTTAATAACTGTTTTTATGGTAGAAGAACAGGTTTTTCACTTATTCAAGGGTGAAAAAAATTTAATTTCAATTTCTAAGTAGTAACATCTAATAGAGCTTTATAATAGCTTAATTTTCCATTTTAAGTAAATCATTTTGATAAAATATTTTGTTTAGTTTTTATTAAAGAAATACTGAGATTTTTGTGGAAAATTACTCATATCTTAGAAACCTTTAGAATGATTTCGATGGTTTAAGGCTTGAAATATTTGTTTTTATGACCTTGTATTGATTCCAAAAAAAATTTATACCTTATAAAGGTTGTTATAACGATTTTTTATGTCCAAAAAGCGGTTTCCTGCTACTTTAGAGTTGAAAAAATTCGAAATCTATTGCTGTAATAGTTGTATATTAGAGAGCATTAAAACATTATTATTTTTGACAAAAAAATTTTTTTTTACGTTGTATCATTTTTTTTATTGAAGAAACTCTAGAGCCTTTTTTCTTGAACCAGTCGTATCTCAGAAACGATTTTGATGACCTATATTGCTCAAAATATTTCTTTTCCTCACATAGACTTACAAACAAATTTGACGTTTTATACCTAATCAAGGTTGTTATAGAAATTTTTAATGCTCAAAGAACGGGTTCCGCTGTTTTTGGAGTGAGAAAATTTAAATTTGATTTCATTAATAGTTATATTCTACAGATACTTCAATAGCTTTATATAATTCCATAATATTTGAGCTACACAATAGTTATATCACATATATCAATTTCAGTACTAAGTTCTGATTATTTGTTTGATTGTTTTTAATTCATAAAAATTTCATTGATTTTTTTTGTACTATTCGGGTAAAAATTATAATCTTATTTTCGAAATAATTCCATATCATAGAGCATGAAAAAAGCTTTATTTTACATTTTTCTAAATCATTCCTATATTTTATTTTATTTCTTTTTTTAGTTAAATAATCGCAGAAGAATGTTGTTAAGGTTGCTTTGTACTAATTTATTAGCAGCAGCTTTTGATTTGATAATTGCGTCGTACACTTTTTGAAAGTCCATAAACAGTTTCACGAAGTCTTTGTTAAACTCCTACTATCTTTTAATTATTTATCTTATTGTGAATATTTCTTCAATAGTTGATCTGTTACGTCTGATCCCACATTGATGGTCTCCTATGATATCTTACGCGAAGGGGGAATTTAATTTAATCTATCTAAGAGGACAATAAATAAAATTGATAGCAGATAAAAGTAATGAAATTCTACTGAAGTTATTACAAACAGACTTAGCGCCTTTCTTAAAAATCGGAATTATGACTGATTCGGGCCATTTCCTGGAAATTCGTTCCTCTCACCCAATCAATTTAATCAAACTGTGTGTCTTCATACTCAACCGTTTCCCCCCGCCCTTGATCAGCTCCCCGGGTTTGCTGTCTATTTTCGCCGCTTTGTTGTTTTTAAGTTTACAGATCGCTTGCTCTACTTGTTCCAGTGTCGGTTTATTTACCTCTATCACCGTGGTAAGAATATCTTGAGGCTCCCTATTCTCGTTATTTACGTGTGCATTAAGTAATTAATTGAAATAGTTTTTCCATCTCGTTAATGCTTCCCTGTTATCCGCGATCATATGACCATTTTCGTCTATACTAAAAACATTTTAATTCTGATACCCTTTTCGGGTTGCATTAAATCCTTGGTACATTTCACGCGCATTTTTTTTCCGTAATTTTTCGTTATCGTAACGATTTTATTATTCTTTCATTCGCGTTTCTTTTCTCTTACCACCCTGCTTGCTGCTGTTCTACAATTTCTACAGTTTTTCACCGGCTAGCTCATTTTTATACTGTTCAGATGTACTATCCTAGCTTTTCTGCGAACCTCTATTACCTTTCTACACTTGTCGTCGAACCATGGCTTGTCTTTTATTGGAGGTTTGTGTCCCAATATCTTGTTTCCTGCTTTTTTGATAGGATTTTTCATATTTCCCCACTTTTCATCGACGTATTGTTCCTGATCTAACGTTCCCGCCAGCAGATCATCCATGCAGTTACTAATTTATTGTCAGTACTCTATGAGTTTGATAAAGTCTTTGACATTTTTTTGAACAAATTTTTGATGCTATGCTTTTTGTGGCATGCCTTGGCATTAGCACTTGGGCTTAACGTAGAAAAACCTGAACGCTAGCCGGACTTTAATACCCGACCTCTCGAAACGAGAAAACCCATTATTAAATTCCGATCAGTGTGATTCTTGCAGGAATTTAATACTGGACCCCCTGACATGAGAAAACCCTAAACCCTATGTTGGAGGGGTCGGGTACTAAATTGTATTCCGCGAAACGCAGCACTATATTTCAATCTCATATAGTAGACGTTTCTAATACGCTTTCGGGATAGCTACTTGCAGGGTTGGGCATCTAGCAAGTGGAGCGGAAAGCTTGGTGAGCACGGGCTGTTTGAGTCGCCAAATATACTCGTTCAACGTTACCGGCTGTGGCTCCATAGTTCAGATATGGTGCCCTTCCGAAGACTACCATAACTTAGATTTCAGGCTATATCTTCATAGAATCAAATAAAAAAAATTTAAAAAAAATTCTGCTTGTGTAGAAAACGAGTGCAGATGTACCCAATTTACTGTAAAATAATTTCGTGACACACATAAACTTTAAAAAACCAAACAACGCTAAATCTTGAAGAGAAAGCAAGATATACCAAAAATAACAATTTCACGGGTTTCTCAAATAGATGATAAATATAGAAGCGCACTGATATAGAGATTATAGTCCACTTTAAAACAATATTAATTTACACTATTTTGGATATATTATGATAGAACAGGTGTAAAAAATTTTGAAAAAAATTATAGCACGTCAAGAATATTTATAACAACGTGCACAGTTTACTTTGACTTGATTTTATGACCAATTAACGTCTATATAAAAGAAAAAATGCTGTATTTCGAAGGGAAAGCCGGATAAACCAAAAATAACAATTTGTATGGGTTTCCTGATGGAGAAAACCATATCGCCCACACTAATAAAGTAGTTAGTTAATACAATATAATTACTTTCAATAATTTCGTTACTTCTGTACTTGAATATGTCTTTGCTACATACATTACAAAAACAGTATTTCACTTGCAAAATAATCACTAAAAAATTTAAAAAAAAACAATTATTTCAAAAACAGGATATTTTTGCCATGATGAATTAAGAAACTTCTTAAAATAGCAGGAATATTCATGTAATATGAAATTATTTTCCAAAATTGTCCAATATTTCAGCAACCTTATGTTGTCCTTGTAAGGGATACCTTTTTAAAATTACAGTTGTAAAAAGAATGATTAAAGAATGCATGGAAATGTTGAAATTGAGACAAAAAATTGATCTAATCTAAAGATGAAAACATGAAGTCAACAATTTCAATCAGTTATGTATTACTTTTAATTTAAACAGTACAACGAGAACTCATCAGTATCTCACAACCCACATAGCACAGCACATTTCTGGAACATTTCTAAAACGTTAAATTGATTTGACATTTACAAAAATTTCTACCAAGAGATCAGAGACATTTCTGAAACGTCTTTAGAACCGTAACATGTCCGTTGCTGAGCTCAGCATAAGTTACATGATACATTTCAGAAACGTTTCCGGAATTTTTCTGAATCGGAATTCAATTTAGTGCAAATTTTGGAAAAAGTAAATTATTTTAATTCTTTTAGCAAAACCTAAAATCATTTATTACGACTTATGTTTTAGAAACGTTTTGTGCTATGTTGGAATCCATATTATGAATTCTTATGGTACTGTTTCAATAAGAGTTACAGTATAAACTGGTTCGAATTTTCGACTTGATGAGATTTTCATCTTTACACTAGATAAATTGTTTAGTCCACCAATGGCACTTATTTATATATTATTTAATCATCCTCTGTACGACCGCAATTTTTAAAAAGCTAGCCGTGAAAACGGCAATAATAAGTTACCGAAATATTGGAAAATTTTGTAAAACAATTTTTTCATAATCACATAGTCCTGCTCTTTGACCAACTTCTCTAATTGTTTAGGCTTTCTAGCTAACGTTAGACGCGTCCTAACCGCAGCGTTGGATCTTCACCCGATACCTCTCTATTTTTGCTCCTCAATATTTATTCTCTCTTTAGAAAACCCGTAAAAATTATTAATTTATGTCTATCTTGCTTTCCTTTGGAGATATAGCGTTTTATCCGTTTTTAAGGTTACGTGGTCATAAAATAATTTCAAAAGTATTTAGATCTGTTCATATTAATTTTCCAAACATGCTTTAATTTTTATAAATTTTTCACCGTCATTTTATCAGAATATATCCGAAATAGGAAAATTTAAGGTTATGTACTATCTTTACCAAATGCCCCTCTATACAAGCACCTTGATGTTTATTTCCCCTTTAGGAAACCCAAAAAACTTATTCTTTTTGGGCTATCTTGCTTCCTTTTCAAATTATAGCACCTTTTCTGTTTTTTCAAGGTTAGGTTGTCACGAAATCAGTTTAAAGTAAACTGAGCCTGTCTGCATTAATTTTCGTAAAACATTTTAAGCTAGACTTATTTTCGTAAAAAGCTCTTGAACTGTGCTTCTCTTTGTAAGAAACTTTAAATAGATCTAGGCTTCGTTCGTATCTGAATTGTACTAGTCTTCGCAAGAGGCTTTAATGTATGCACACATACATACACACATACTCAGACACATGGTATACATAGGGTATAGATAGTATGCATGGTATACGTTAACTCCATTCATGTTGCGGAATCTCAAGGCGAACGGTGAGACTCGAGCTGTAACCGATTCTCTTAGTGACCCGCTCTAAAGCATACCTAACTTTAGAGTTGCAGTATATATAGGTATGTACGTACACTGGGCTTGGTTTTATTCGTTGAGTGGGTAATATGGAATCTCCCAATGAGAGAGGTTATGCTATCAGAACTGGCCAATAGGAATTAAATGTTTGAGTATTCCGCTCAACAAATTAAACCAACTCCACTGTACGTACATAGTACTTACGTTTCTGCAGTTTTGGTCCCCAAGCGAGTCACGCCTAAAAAAGTTTTAACTTCAAAAATATCTGCTTATTAAGTATGAGTTGTACCTATTAAATAAACCTAATTAGAAAAAAAGAATTGTACACACAGACACACATGTGTAAACTATATACACCGAACATGCAGCCGCATAAGTATATACTAAATACTACGTTGTATACGTATACAAAGTCGACGAGACTCACGAGACGGCAAAACTCGACCGCTTCCGAGATCGTACGACTGACTCTGAATACTATATAGATATATGTAGAAGTAGTAGCAGCACAAGCAGCTGTGTGGTGGGAGGAGAGAGAAAGAGAGAGGCACACTAAACTGCGGCTATTAGGTATAACCCGTATAGCTAGCAGCTGTGTACCCATATATAGCATGTCGGTCGTTTTTGATCTGTCGAATTTGGTCAGCTCACTCCCAGCCCAGAACGGCCATTAAAAAAAAACGGGACAATCACAGGACTTTTGGTAGAAGCTGTGCTCCTTTGCTACAACAAAAATATTGAATTTAAAAAAAATGATTCTAATAATAATTTAAGAATATGTAGAAAATTTTTTTTTTTGCAAATAACAGATTTATAATTTTTATCAGTTAATATTATGATAAGATTAGGAGAAACATAAACACACACGTTTATTTATATTAATTCAGGCGATTCATCGGCCAGTACCATGGTACGTCTGATATTCTCTTTCTCACTCTCTACGCAAGCATACACGTACATATTATGCATATATTCATGAAAAAACTGGTGGCTCGTGGAGCCGCTCAGCCGTTCGGCAGACTCGACTGACTCATTAACTGTGACTGTACTATACCTATACAATACACACACAGTACACGCACACTATAAATATGCATACACGCTCACACGTTTTGTCAGTTTTCTATACGTTACTGTTTATTATATATAGGTGTACCTGTTGCGCAATGGCAGCACAGTGGACAGCTTTCTCTCTATCACTCCCCCTCACTCGCCTTGCCTCGGCTCTCGGCTTGCTTCGGCTTGCCCCGCCAGCCGCCACACGCCTGTTCTCTCGTTCTATCTGCCTCTCTCACTCGCTCTACCTTTAGCGCGAGAAATTGGGCGGCGGAGTAGGAAATTTTACCTTATATTACCTTATAATATTACTGTCGTTTTTCCAGTTAGGAGCAGCCGCCAGACCCAGCTATAGTGATGTTAAAACTTCAAAAGTGGTAACTAGAATTGATTCTGATTATCTACCGATGACCTTTGAAATCGCAGGTAATATTATACTAGAAAGGTAGAAAGAAATAGACGCAGAAGATGAAAGATAAATAGTAATATAAAAAGAAAGTGGAAAATATGAGAATTAAAAAAGAGCAGACGGGATAAGAAAGAAATATTTGGATCAAATAATTAACCAACGTGAAACTGATATTACCAAAAAATGGGCAGTTCACCAAATATGATTATATAGGTAGCAGAGTAACTGATAATGATAAGATTAAGAGGAAAATTATTGCAAAATTGAAGAACAAGATTTTAATGATTGAGCAGAAAACAAAAATTACAGGTAATCTCAATGAATAGACAAAAAAGACAAAAGAGAGTACTAAAATTGAATTAAAGACGGGAAAAATAAAGTTAAAAGAAACTATTAGAGATGAGAAAATTGAAAAACCGAACACAACTAAGCAAAGTAGCGAAAAGCAAAATTTAAACAAGTTTTGGAAAGCGATTAATAAATTCAATCCGAAAAAAAAGAAGGATAGGGATAAGAAAAAATAAATGAAATGATAGTTTTAAAAAAATTTTACGAGACAACATCGAGACATGTTATACGGTAAACAAACAAATGAGTACAGGAATCAACAGCAAAGTCTAAACGGATTTTGACAAGGATACATCGATCATTGAAATAAAGCAAGTCCTAGGGAAACTAAAAGACTAAAAAGCCGCAGGAGACGACGAAATAGTGGGGAAATGTTTCAAAAATCTGCTATGATTTTGATAATTGAATTAACAAACATACTTAATTGGTTATATACAGAAACACATATTTTTAAAGGATGAAAAAGGAAGAATATATCCAATTTACAACGCAGAAAAGGAGTAAAAGGACGTTTAAACTACAGTGGAGTGACGTTATGTTGAATACAAGATATTAGCTATTAAAATTGCTAAAAGAGTAAAAAAAATAGGTGGTGTAGTGTTAAATGTTAATGCAGAGTCAGGCTAGCTTCAAAGAAAAAAGAAAAAAAAGGGACCATATGTTTGTACTAAAGTTTGATTGAAAATAAACCGAAAAAAAGGGTAATAAATTATATGCTGCGTTTGTAGACTTTAAAACAGCATTTAATACGATAGTAAAGAATTTTCCTGCGTAAAATCAGACAAAACTAGGATATGTATAAAAATGGCAAAAATGTTGGAAGTAATCTCTAAATGAAGAAAAAAGCAAGTAATTACAGAACTATAGCGTATTTGGATTAGTGCTGCCAAGTTTTACCTTCCAAAGCGATGCTCACGATCACCACGATGTACTATGCTTATGAATAGGCTGCAAAGCAGTAAATGGGGGCATAGTCTATGTAAATGCAGTGCTTTCTTTTTCATATACCTGACTTGTTCGTTCCATGTATAATTGTAATAATATAAGTAAAAGAAATATAAGTGTCGAAAATTTAGAGATAACTGCAAAGAGAATTTAAACACTGAAAAAAAATGAGTCTGTGGGTGCTTGGATACCTAACTCTAAAGTTATACTTCTTTGGCGAAGAATATATGAATGTAGATATAGCTGTTACAAAACGATACTTTAAATAACCCTATTTGATGTATCTAAGGTAGTGCAATTATCGTTGGAATGAGGATTATTCGTCAATTGGGTGCAGATTCAATAGATATTTTTCCTACTATCATGCGCAAAGTACCACTTTCCCACACGCTATTATCCCTGTAACTGAGCGTGCGGGAAAGTGACTGAGCGTACAGGGAATGGAAATACACAGTTGGCCAAATCGTGTGCACATGAATGTATATCCCTTCTCTGCAATATCCATACATACACACGTGCGTGTGCTCTCGTAAATACACGAGGCTCGATGAAAATTTGTGAGTAGTCCTTTGCGTTTGAGGCATCGACGCTTTGCTAGCTTTGAAATATAGTATTCATTCGTGTGGGGAAAACGTAAGCAGCCGTAAGTACTAGCGTTGAACCCCAGATTTTTCTCTCCGTGCAAGAAGGTGCATATGGTATATGTATCTACGTGCTACCGTATATATATCTTCCTATAGTATATAGTTGTATGGACAAAAATTAGTCCCAGCCTTCCCCGCCCCCCCCCCCCCCCCCCCCCCCCCCCCCCCCCCCCCCCCCCCCCCCACCCCCCCACCCCCCCCCCCCCCCCCCACCCCCCCCCCCCCCCCCCCCCCCCCCCCCACACTCCCCATCTACACACATAAACAACTTAATTATAAGTTCATGCATATGAATTAATAATTTGGTTTTATTTCGATTTCTCCCTTCTACATGTTTAAGAATTAACATTATATTAACAAATGTACAATAAAAAAATAAATAGGTGGAAAAATAGTAGCTCTTACTACCAAGATATTAATTCTATAATGTAAATATATATATATACATATATATATTCCTATATTCCTATATTCCCACCTATAAATTTTGGTTGTCATCGATTTATTCGTTCTGTGATTGATGATTGAGTAGACTAAGTAATGCATATGATTAGCTGCGGTGAGTTAAGAGCGGCAAATTCAAACATTAAATTTAAAACAATCAAAATTTAATTTAATTTTAAGTTTTGAAAATTAATTTTATGTTCCAAAGAAATATTTAACATTGTTACAATTGATACATGTTTTCCTAATAATGAAAATTGATGGTCGTCGATTTATTCGTTCTGTTACTACCTATACATTTTTATCCTCATCGATTTATTCGTTCTGTGATTCGCCGAGATCGGTCAAGGGCACGTAAATTTGAAAATGAAATTTAAAAAACAGTAGTTTAAATTTTTGCGTTCTGTGATTCGTCGAGATCGGTCAAGGGCGCGACAATTTGAAAATGTGATTTAAAAAGCAGTAGCTAACATTTTGGCGCGGAATGAAAATCGTATTGATGCATTTAATATTTTTGTCTTACAAAATCGACAAATTAAATATTTTCTATTAACTGTGAGGGGTTGGCGAGCGAAGCGCACAGGGTCGGAGCCTCTAGTAAGTATGAAAGTATGTGCTTCTCGTCGGTAACGTCGGTCTCGGTCATCGAGGTCATCAACCCCTAGTATTTACTTAATTTGTATGGATCGTAAGTAATGGGCCCCGCTTCATGCCCCCCCCCCCCCCCACACGTTTCTTACATGATCAAAAGTAAGGTAAAATTAAGGTAAATATATGCAAATTTTAAATAAATTTCTATAGTTTGTCCAACCCATCACGCCCCCCTATATTCCCCACACCCCCCATGCCCCCTATTCACGTTAGGTTATCCCTTAGTAACCTAACAATCTGCAAGGACTTAGAATTTATTTGAGTCTGATAAATCCCCCCCCCCCCCCCTGCTCTACGCATTTTAGTCATAGCCAAAGCTGTCCGACGTCACCCGAAAGACACAATCTATCCGAGGTCTCCCGAAAACAGACGGATTATTTCAATTATAGACGAATCCTTTCACCCAAGCCCTCCAACATCGTCAAACATTGCCAAAAAAAACCGATTGCAGCTGAAGCCGATCATTCAAAGCCACTCGAGATTTTCTGTTTTGTCCGCACGTCTTATTTGGCTAATAGACAGAGGCACAACAATAAAACGTGACCATTAGTAATACAACTGATGTAACAGATAACAGAACACACGTACAGTCGAGCACAAAACGAAATAAAAATAAAATATAACGCCTACAACCAAATAACCAATTGCATTTGCCCGCTTATACTGTCTATTAACAGTTCATTTATTTACTAAAAGTGTAAGCAGAGAAGTATATTGGGTTTCGGAATAAAGTACATGGAATGATACCCCATATTATACCCTAATAATACCCAATTGCAGGAATCGGGCAGAGCAACCAATTCATGCACATGATGCAAAAAAAACAAGTGTGTGCAAACCATAATTGTGCGAAAATCTAGCAAACTATATCTTAACAGTTATAAGCTAAGATCTCCTAATCGCATGAAATATCTTTTTAATACAAAATATTATTAGTAATATAATTCTGTGTATTATACTTACTGTGAAGGTGTATTATACTTCCAATCACAATTTAAATAGGCAAGGTTGGCTGGATAGGACATGCTTCTGACAACATAGAAAAATAATCACGTTTTATGACAACTGATCTCTATATTTGAGAAAAAGGAAAAATTTGTCTTAATACAATGTTCAACTAGTACGTCAAGAATAACTAAGTTGGCTCTTCTGAGGCAGGAAATGAAACATGTTAACGTTAGTTATAACGCTGATTAAACACATATTAAAAGACTTCTAAAATTCAGCTAAATACGGAATCCAACTCAAATAAAAAACAAGCACCTAAGACTAAACAACCGAATAGAATTGCCCGCTCAAACTGTTTATTGATTCATAATTTATTTAGTAACTCAGAATTTAAGCAGTAGTCTATTGTGTTTCGGGATAACGTATATAGAATAATCATACATTATTACAACAATCGGACAGATCAGCCAAATGGTGTCCGCTTATATAGTTTATTATTATCTTGCTTTTCCTTTATAGTTACACATAATTTTCTATTTGATACCAATTAAGATTAAAATATCTACAAAATTTATAATTCACACTATACATAAAAAATATATAATATATCTAAATGACTTTATCAATGTCTATTTAATTTAGTCTACTATAAACGTTACTAAATTAACTATTTCGAATTTTTCACTATTTACAATTTTTTAACAAAATTGGATTTTTAATTTCCAAAAAAAAAAAATTTTTGTAATGAATTGCGTGCCTGACCTGGTTCATACGATCCGTGTACCGTATCGACTTAAACAAGAGCTACCTCCTTGACCTATCTACTTATCATTTTCTTTCATATTACAGCTTGTAGCCAATTTCTAATTAAAATATTCATTCACGCTTTTTTTATAAATTTTTTATGGTTATTTTTCAATAAAAATTACTAAACTATCCAACAATTATTTTATTAAGTTGATCAAAACTTTAGAAAAATTTGGTAAAATTAAAACAAATAAAGTACATTTGACAATAACAACCTATTACAGGAATGGGGCAGAGAAATCGATTCATGCAGATGGTGCAAAAAAAAGAGGTGTTTGCAAACAATTATTGTGCTAAAATCTAGCAAACCATATGTGAACAGTGATAAGCTAGGATCTCCCAATCGGATATCATGTCGATTTGATATAAAATATCATAATCAATATAATTCTGTCTATTATACTTACTGTAAAGGTGTATTATACTTTTAGTTTCAAGGGTGCTTCAGCGAGAGTATTTCAGATGTCATATGTAGTTTAATAAATAAGACAAAACCCGCTGATTGCATCGGAGTCCTTATTTACCTCCCTAAATCTGAAAAATTTAGAGATATTTGCCATTATCGTTTGCAAATTATAAACAAGCTATTATGGAGAAACCTGAAAACATCTTTTATTTGTAACCGTAATCAATGAGTTACACATTAAAACACTTACTGTATTATAGTAAAAATTCTAAGCTTTCAGATGGTACCTCGCATAACATATATAAAGATAAAAAAAATACAAATAGACCGTAAAATATTGATCAATTGGTAGTATTGGAAATGAAGTTGCAGAAAATCATTTTTTTTTGTTCAAACACAATGCACACGTATTGAATATTTTAAAATTATAATGCAAGTATTTAGGAAAAAATTGTATTTTATTAAGTAATAGTAATGACGTGATCATATAGTTAACAAACAGTTAATATTTTATTATTTAAAACATTCTTTATCCATTCCAACAAAAAACAAATTTAGCAATTACAAGCAATATGCATAATAGTATTTGATGTTCGTTTGATAAAAATATATAAGTATTTATAATGGTGCTAAGCCATATCGATTAATCCACAGCGATGTATCAAAGGTGGTGTGGTTATATTTTTAATTATGATATTTGTTAATATAGAAAATGAAAAATTTTCTGGAAATTGTAATAAACTTTTAAACCAGTACGGGAAAACATTGTGTATAATTCGTCATAGAAACAATACACAGACCCATAAGCAGTTGCAAAGTTACTCCTTCAAAAATATAGTGCTTCAAACATAATAAACTTCTGTTTAAGGTGTAAATTTTGACAAACAAAAATAACGGTAATTTTTTTTTTTAAAAAGGTATTTCTGCAACAATTGGTCGCACATTTAATTTTCTATTATAAAAATTTGCAGAAAAATTGAAGTAATTCAATGAAATTAAGACAATTGTGTAATTGTAATAAAACTAAGATAACAAAAAATATGCAATTAAGCTTTAAATAGTTTTCATTGCAAAATGTTAGTTTAATATAATATGATCAATAATTGTATGACTAAATAATGAAACATACGATTATGTTAGTATGTAAAATCAAATACAGCAATATACGATCCTTAAAGAAATTTTCGAACAAATTGAAACTTTAAAGTTTTTAAGTTACAAATTCCATTGTTCGTGAACTATCCAGCGGATCAAGTAAAGATTATGACTTCTACTCAAATACATAACGTAAACTATGTTTAGATGGATGTCAAGTTGTTATCAGTAAGTCTACAGTTTGTACTATAACTATATAGTTCTTATTTAAGCGTGGCTGACCCAATGTCAACGTCTTTATTTGCTTGCCAGTTACGCATTTCTTGCTCTCCCACTCTAAAAATTTGTGAAGGTGTGGTCCGAGTATTGCTCTTTGAATTTATGTTGATTCTATTTTTTAAAACTGTGGCAAATTTGAGAAAAACGACAAAAATTCAGATATATTTTAAAAAAAAAAAAGGTCTTCGAGCAAAAAATAATAGCACCATCATGAAGAGCAGGTCAAAATCTATCGATTTTAATTTTTTGATTATTTTTTTAGATTTTTTCCAATCCGTATAAGGGAGTTGAACACAGTGTGCTCAAGCAAAAAATGCGCCTCACGCGCGAGGTAACCCGATCTCGCTGGACGCGCTTATATACGGAAGCTGGAGGCGGGCAAGGTAAGCATAGATTTCGGAATAAAAAATGAAAGAAATAAGGGAAAGAATAGATTCAGATTTACAAATATCATTTTTGGTTTGAATGCAAAAGTACCATGATATATATGACAAATGGAGGCGGGAGGAGTTAGCCTAGAAATAGTCATATGAAAAAGAGAATGAATTTACTTTTTGCAAATAACAAAAATGGACAAGAGCAGGTGACCTTAATTATGACTAATCGAAGAATTAACGGACATAATCAATAAAAATAATACAAAATAGGCAAAGAAGTTAAAGTTGTGCATAAAAAAGTGGAGGATTGGAAAACGATAGGATTTATAAAAAGAACAACGAAAAAAAATAAACTTTACAAAATCAAAGATAAATTTACAAAGAAAAGGAAGACTTTAGTCAATCAGAAAATAAGAAAAAACTATTTTTTAACTGATATTTCTATCATCTGTAAAATGTATGAAAAAAGAAAAAAGCAGAGAGAAAAATAAAGCAAAAACAAAAAGATATAGGTGAGTTCAGAAGTTTTTAAGCGATAGACTGTAGGATCTGTAATGAAAGAAAAAATATACAAAGCACACATTGCCATGTAAAGAGGAAAAGAAACAACGAACAAAATATCAATAATATCAGTCAGAATTATAGAATTAAAAGATAATTAAGAGATATGCTGGAAGAACATGATTCATGTGAAAATATTAGATTTTTATGTAGGTAAATAAGGCACGACAGTAAAGATTGAAAGTTTAGAAATATGTTATGCGATTATATAATAATATTATGTAAATAAACAAAGAAATTATGACACGTTGCTGTATGTTAAATCAATTACATAAGTTACTTATTCAAAAATAATATTAATACTAGTGTAAAAGGATAAGAATTTTGAATCGTTATGAAAGAAACAAAGAAAATGTAGAAGTATATAAAAATCTATAGATGACATGAATCAAAAATAAAATAAACAATTTACATTTACAAATATTAAGAAAGAATCTTAAAATAATATCTTATTATAAACTTATATCCATAATTGGTTCTAAAATGATTAAAGATGATGAACAACGGCTCATAACTATTTCTGTGATAATCACGATTGCGTAAATATTGTATACATATGCATATTAATCAATATTAATCTTGAATACTAATCAAAGTCATTATAAGTATTAAATTAATAACAATTATTTGATAAATCTGTGAACTAATTTCATGTCTTGACTATATCCGTTCGAATTTTTAGCGAATTTTTATGAGATCGATTTGGTTATCCATGTTTGTACGCATATATGTGTATTAACAAATAAACTCATTCACTTATTTTTCAGACGTAAGAATAGAAATATTAAAATATGGCGGTTGGCGCACGGAGCACGCAGGGGGCGAATCCCCACTAGTATATATACACATATATCGTATAAGAAAATATGTATTAACAGTATGTACCTGAATAGGACCGTGATGATAAACGTTCGAACCGTTGTATAGATTAAAATAAATTGACAGTATAGCTGTTAAATACAATCACTTGTTAATACAAAAATCATTCCTTAATAACGTATGCATGTCCGCATTATATTGTAAAAATTGTTATTTTCGACTTATCTTGCTTCCCTGTCGAGATATAGCGTATTTTCTGTTTTTTAAAGGTTGTAGTGTCATAGAATTATTTTAGAATAATTCATATCTTAAACGTGTTGTAATTTTATTCGAATATTGTTTTACTACTTTTTTACCAAGACATACCCGAAATAAGAAAAATTAAGGTTATGGCGTAACGTCGACCAAAACCGCTCTATTTTTCCGACTATATGTCTATTTACCCTTGAGGACATCTGTAAAAATTGTTATTTTGAGCCTATCTAGCTTTCTGTTTAAGATATTGCGTATTTTCGAATATTTCGAGGTGACGTGCGCACAAAACCGAAAATAATTATTTCTGTAAATTTGTCATGATTTCCAAAACGTCACCCGCTTTTTTTCCCACAGTTTTTCCATATCAATTTGATATAGATACATCCAAAACACTGCAAATTGAGGTTAAATTTCTACATCAACCAACACCTCTCTATTTATGCTGCTCTATAATTTTTTTTTCCTCCAATAAACCCTAAGAATTGGTATTTTTAGTGTTGCGTACTCTCTCAAATAGTTTGAGTTTAAGTCGTACTAACAACCCGTTAAATAAATGATGGGCATCTGCATCGATCTGTTGAGCATGCAAAATTTTTTTGGTAATTGTTTACTATGTTTAAATAAAAGTAATAACAAGTCATTACATGTGTGTATTACACACACATGGGCGCACACACACATATTTACACAGACATCCACAAGTATATACATTATGTGGACTCTAATTCACGAACTCTGCAAGGCGACGCTCCTCGAAGTCAGTGCCACTGCACGTGTTAAAGTAAATAAGGTTAGGTGCAAGCAGCTGTGCAATACCTGCTTAAGTGACACTCAACCACTTGTATTGCTTTACTTTAAAAATTTCAGAAGAATCAGACCCAATGAGAATCGAATAATTTATCCACAGAACCTCGTATTAAGAAACCAACAATGAAAAAAAATGTGCATGGCTTTCTCTCTTTGTCCACGCCTATACGTACGGTAAAATAATGTAAAAATTTGCTTTCAAAGTTTTGAACAAAATGATTTAAGCATACAAATAGTTTATTGTAAATGTATATAAAAAATTAAATATTGAAAAACAAATCAGTCAATAAACAGTGAATTGGTAGGTATACATGTTTGTATTTCTATTAAGTTACCAACAAAACCGATGATAGCACTAAGGCAAACCAAAGGTGCGTGGGTGGTAGTACTGGTGGGCTGCGTCTGAGGTAATGTTGAGGGCTGCGTGGATTATGTTGTGGTGATGGCGCACAGGTAGTACTGCGGGGTATTGCGGATGGTCACGTGGGGCTGCAGGATATTGAGGGTAGAGCGGCTTAAAAATGAATGCAGATTGTCAAAACACGTATACATTGCATGAATGACAACGTAAATTGGTGGAGGGTCTGGCGCACAGTGGGTGGATTTGTTTTTTGTACTTAAAACCTAATATCTCAAGAACGAAAGCAGGTAGGAAAATAAATGTTTTCTATTTTCTACGTGATTGAATATAGTATCAAGGAAAAATACTTCTATGGCCAAAAAATCAAAAACTAACCTGAAAATTACCGTCAAACCCAAATTTGTTTGATGTTTTGGTAACACAATGAGATAAGATAGAATTTGTTTACTTAGATAGAATTACTTCCTCATTTATCACAGAAACAACAAAAATTCGGAAATGGCTCATGAATTGAGACCTAACTTAAAAATTTTAATTAATTGTAAATATGATACATATCTTCCAAACCCAAACAGAAAGTAGGAAATTTTTTTTTCAAAACTCTCCGTTGAATATAGAATCAGGAAAAAATACTAGAGAGGCTAAAAACGTATAACCTAACCTAAAAATATACATTAAATCTTAATTTTCTGAATATCCTGCTACGCATACCGATAGAAAACTAATTTCTTTCATTCAACTTTAGAATAATTAGAGAAATAAAAACGAATTTCATAGTTGATAAGTGAACTTCACCAGATATACAAATGATTTCTTTTATATTTTCGAACCTATTTATTATAGTGAAAAAAAAGTAAGAAGGTCCAATGGCCAAAATCTAACCTAAAAATTCACAGTCAACCCCAATTTTGTGTATATTATGCCAACGCAAACAAATAAAAGCAATAAGTAT
>JAPYYV010016275.1:0-11698 GCA_030522625.1 Copidosoma aretas
TATGTGTATGTATATCGTTTAAGAAACGGTTCTTTTGAAATTTTAAATTTTATAATCTTAGCAGCGCTAAGTAAAAGCATATTCAGCAATGTTGTCGCAAAATGCCGTAATCAACAAAAACCATAGTGGAATTGAAAAAGTGACTTTAAATAAAATAAAATTTTTTTTTACTTTAACTATTAGGTAAAAGTAATTTAAAAGCTAATATTTCAGAGTAAAAAAAGAGTATTTTGTCACACGTAAACTTATTGCCTGCCCCCCCTCTCCCCTAGCGTGAACATTCGTATGATTTAACCCCCCCCCCCCCCCTAAAACTGTCCACGGTATTTGGGTACGACCCCTTAGAAGCATAGAGAAAATTCGAAGGAAATTAGAACGACAAAGTTGTGGCCTTAAGTGCTTCACAGAAAACAAACTACGAGAGAGGCAAAGGTAGTAATAGCAGAGAAAATACAAATAGTGAAAAAGGTACGTCGTGTTATTGTTGTGGTCGAGCAAATCATAAAGCTATTGACTGTGGACATGTAAAAAAATCGTGCAACTACTGTAAGAAGAAATGGCACTTTAAAGTAGCATGCTGGAAAATGGAGGCAGACAAGAATTCATCGGTTGTATTCATGGGAGAGGAAGCAGTGACGAGGCTGTCAGAAAAAGAAGAAGCGAATGACGTCATGCATAACTTCTTACGTTTAAAGGCAAATAGCAGCGAAAATAGAATTTTAAATTGTAAGTTGTTAAGCGGTAGTGCGAGAGAGCGGATACGATGCTCTTAAAATTTAAGATTGAAAATAATGGTATTGTTTTTAAAGTAGATACGGGTAGTTACATTTCAGTGATTTCTAAGAAAATGAAAAATGAGTGACTTCGAAATTTTAAGTTGTGCAGTTCTAATATAATTTTATGCGGCTATGATGGAAATAATACGTTACACCCATTAGGCACATGGAAAATTTAGAAGGGCAGCTAAACGAAATTACTCGGAAATCAATTAAGTAGTGTTACCGGGAAAAGGACTGTCACTAGTAGGCCGACAACGGTTATCACTGTTCGGGATGTGGCCGCTAATGTTTGTAAATAAGAACCTGGAAAATCAAGAATCGATTAACGCATTGAAGGCGAATATAATTGATGATTTAGTATCGGAATTTTCAAATTTATTTAGTTCGGGACCAGGATATTATACAAAAGAAGAAATGAAAATTTATACGAAAGAGGATGTTAAACCGATAGCTTTTGAAGCAAGGCATGTACCGTATGCGTTGAGAGAAAAAGTAGAACTAGAAATTAATAATTTTATCAAGTTAGGTCATTCAGAAAAGGTAGAATCGAGCGAACGGGCAACGCTAATTGTGCTACTAATGAAAAGTAACGGTATTATACGAATTTGCAGAGATTTTAAAGTTACTATAAACTCATATATAATCGTAAACAAGCATCTGTTGCCACACATAGATAATATTTTTAGAGTATTGCAAAGTGGGGAAAATTTTCTCAATTAGATTTGACGCATGCTTACATGCAGACACCTGTAGAAAAAGAATTGAGACATTTATTAATAATTATAGCATTCAGGACTATTTGGATAAACGAAACTTCCAGAAGAAATTTCGTTAGCCCCGGGAAAATTTCAAAGAAAGACTGACGCGTGTTTGCAGGGTATTCAAGGAGCTGCAGCTTTTATGGACAATATTTTCATAACGGATAAAACTGATGACGAACACACAAGAAACTTAAAACTTGTTTGTAAACGTTTAGAACAGCATGCGCTAAAGCTAAACAGGAATACATGCGATATGATAAAAGAACGAATAGAAACATTAGTATTCGTCATAGATAGGGATGGGCTACACAAAGCAACATCTAAGGAACAAGCAATGATAATAGCCCCTAGACCAGAAAATATTAAACAATTAGAGTCATTTCTGGGTTTAATTAATTTTCATAATCGATTTTGAAAAAAAAGATCTTATTATTTAAAACCGCTGTATGAATATGCGAATAAATTTGAATGGACAGCAGAATGCGAGAAAGAATTTAAAAGGTAATGACAGAGCCTATTTTACCTCGAATTTTAACGCATTATGATCCACAGGAAAAAGTAGTACTGGCGTCCGATGCTTCGAAATATGGTCTGTCGGAAATATTATATCATAGGTATAGAGACGGTAGCGAAAAATCCATAGCATAGACATGAAAAAATACCGAAAAAATAAATTAGCTTAGCAATAATAGACAAAGAAGTTAGTGCCATAGTATTTGAATTTTTAAGAAAGAAGTATTATAAATTAGTTTACGGTAAATAAATAATATTGCACACAGACCCTCAACCATTAGAGTATATTTTGCCAGTAGACGACGATTCAAATATTTTCAAAACAGATTTCACATTACTGTATTTTATTAGATGTGAATTAAAAGTCATGGATTACAAAAAAGTAGCGGAAGAAACAAAAAAGACGAAATACTAAAAAATATATTAAGAGATTGTCTACTAGGCTTGCTCGATTGTAGCAAAAATTTTGCGATGGACGAAAAAATTTTGTATAAAAAAAAATCCGAATCAACGTTAGAAAGTAACTGTATTTTGTGGGATGACATGATGGTAATTCCAAAAAGCCTGAGAAATACAATTTTAGGTGAACTATATGCATCACATCTGGGAGTCGTAACAATTAAAATGTTGGCACGTTCTTATGATTGGTGGCTAGCAATAGGCAGAGATATAGAATCAATAGTAAAAGATTATAAGATTTGTCTGGAAGAAATAAAAGAACCAGTAAAATCGCCATTCAACCTGTGGCCTTGTCCGGAAAAATATAATGATTTTTTGGGACCTGTTCATGGTGTTATGTGGGAAATGCGGAGATTGGGGGTGCTGAGGAAATGAATTCCCGCGAGTTGAAACAACGTCAACTTTTATTAGTGATTATACGAGAGAGCAGACGCGCTCAAGGTGTTATTCTCGGAGGCCGAACGGGGAGAGCGAGTCGCTTAGTCTCGATGCTAGTACCTAGGCGGTACAGGACTGCAGGTTGGTCCACTTGTGCGCGGCGTACTTGAAATGGCCAGAGGTCGTGGATTTTTCGCAAAATAGAAAAACATACAAACTTATAGAAGCGTGAAAACAGATATTTGCGAGACACGGATTGCCGGGTCACTTGGTAACAGATAATGGTAAACTATTTGCAAGTGCTGAGTTGAAAAGTTTTTTTTAGAAAATCGAGGTATAAATCAGTTTTTCAACCCACGCATTGGGGTATTTTGGTTTTTTTTTTTTTCAAAATTATGTATCTGAAGGACGGAATAAGATAGAACAATGATTTTTGTTGGACCATACTCGTGCATTTAAGTGGGATATAGGAATATTTTCTTACAAGTATTTTTTTTCTAAACTCCAAAATTTGACATAAAACACGATTTTTCTAGAAAAACGTATAAAACTGTTTTGAATTTAACCCAATTTTTACTGCAGTCTGCATAAAGCTGTTTAATATGAGACTTTAGGCTGTCAGTGACTATATTATCTAAATATTAGTACCTTTAGATGCTTAACATAACCTTAAATCAGCAAAAAGTGATGTATTTTGGTTTTTTTTTTTTCAAGATCAAATATCTGAAGAATGGATTTAAATAGAACGATGATTTTTGTTGTAGCATACTTGTAGATTTATGTGGAATACGGAAAAATACTTATAAGAGTGTTTTTTTTACCTTTAAATTTTACAAAAAAAAACAATTTTTTTCAGCACATCGTATAAACCTGTTTGACAATTAATCCTATTCCTACTTTAGTCGGCTTAAAGCTGTTTTGTATAAAATTTAAAGGTGTTAATGACTATATTATCTAAATATTAGTACCTTTAGATGCTTAATATAACCTTAATTCAGTAAAAAACGATGTATTTAGATTTTTTTTTTTTTTTTTTAATTAAATATCTGAAGAACGGATTAAGATAGAACAATGATGTTGTTGGAGCATACT
The DNA here is from genome assembly GCA_030522625.1 of Copidosoma aretas. Lineage (NCBI taxonomy): Eukaryota > Metazoa > Arthropoda > Insecta > Hymenoptera > Encyrtidae > Copidosoma > Copidosoma aretas. The sequence goes on from JAPYYV010016275.1 coordinate 3,983, forward strand.
CGTGGATTAATGTGGCATACGGAATAAATATTTATAAACTTTTTTTTTTAACCTCCAAATTTGACATAAAATACGATTTCGTTCAGAAGAACATGGGAAACGGTTATAAATTTAACCGTGTTCTCACTTTAGTCTGCGTAAAGCTATTTGATATCAGATTTTAAGATGTTGATGACAATATTATCTAAATATGGGTACCTTCAAATGCTTAACATAACCTCAATAACAGAAAAAAGTGATGTATTTTGATAAAAAATCTTTTTTCTTTCTCACCAAAAATGTTAAAAACACGAATTGGAATCAATCAATATTCACCTTAAGATTCATCTTAGAATCACACGTTGATTTACGGGGCTAAATATCTATGCTGTTCCTGGACTTCCAGATATTCCCAGCTGGATTTTCACATACATCTAGATATATTTACAGTTAAATCGAATTGCTTTCATCATAAAAAGCACCACTTTATAGTTTATCGGAATACTTTTTGACGTAAATATTAATATAACTAAATATCCATCTAGATTGACCTATAGTGCTACGAACATTCATCAGAAATCACATAAAAATAACCAAAACTCTTACCATATGAGTTTCGAAATCAATCTGGATGTATTTGTAAAGTCGTCAACTTCTAACAAATAATCTATCCACATGTTTTTTTTAAGGTGTACGTTTTATGCAGGAAAAGCAATCCTTATTGTTTAAGTGTCCGATAAATGATCCAAAATCGATTATAAGAAACAATGTATAAATCGTATAAGTGCTTTAGACCATTTTTATTTATGTTATAATAAACAAGGGAACAACATGGTTGCTTAAAAATTTATTATTTATACATTATTTTGAGGTTAACAGCAATATTTTTCCATTAAAAACTGCAATTTAGATAAAAGATTTTTTTATCAAAATACATAGCTTTTTGCTGTTCCAAGATTATGTTAAGCATCTAAAGGCACTAATATTTCGATAATATAGTCATCAACATCTTTAAATTTTATATAAAACAGCTTTATGCAGACTGAAGTGAGAATTGGGTTAATTTTAAAACAGTTTTGTACGTTTTTCTGCGAAAATCGTGTTTTTTTGTAAAATTTGGAGGTTAGAAAAAAACAATACCTTTATACATATTTATCCTATATTCCACATTAACGCACAAGTATGCTCCAACAAAAATCATTTTTCTATCTTATTCCGTTCTTTAGATATTTGATTTTGAAAAAAAAATCAAAATACACCACTGTGCGCCATACCATCCAGCTACAACCGGAGTGGCTGAAAACTTCGTTAGAATTTTTAAGGATAATGTCGAAAAAATTAATAAAAAAGGGGAAACGCTCGATAACTCAATAGAGCTGTTCTTATTTGATTATCGCGCGACGCCACATTGCACAACTGGTAAAGGCCCGGCTTGGTTACTTTACTAGCGTGAATTGAGAACGCGATTCGATAAATTAAGACAGAATGTGAGTGACGTAGTCTTAAAAACTCAGCAAGCGCAAATACATGGACGTTAAGGGCGACGAAAAGAAACGTTCGCAGAAGGAGAAGAAGTATGAATATGTAACTACAGCGAAGGGGTTCGAAAGCGAGTAGAAGGTTAGGTTTCGAGAATATTGTCAAAGTCTAGCTGCGAAGTCGAGCTGGAGTCGGGTCAGACATGAAAACGTCACGTTGATCAAATAATTAAGCGACCATCCTTGCGACGTTCACCTCGATTTAAGAAAGGAAAGAATTGTGATGTATAAGAAGTATAGATGTTTACACGGTAGCGTGAATAAGTATGTGTAACACTCTAAGTAGAGTGAGGAAGATTATGCGCAAGGTACGGGGCGTCAGATCAAGACTGTCCGTCTGAAAAAATAGACGTTTTGTTAAATATGTAACAGTCAAATGTATTGCGAAGTTACTAATCTAAACCAATATACTTTTTAATTATCAACTAAGTCTTATCCTGTTGTTTATTACTCCTGATTCCGTTATACCTAATACATTACTTATGCTTTATTTTCTTTCGCTAGATTAAGTTGAAATGTACTTAATAAATATCTTAAGGATATGGTAAAGGACTATTTACTATACCATCCTCTTGAATCATCTAAACTATCATTGTTTTTTGTCGAAAAAGCTTTTATATCCACCTTCTCAAATTAACTTTCTTTTTTTTAATCGATGATTAATAACACAGAACCACAAAAAACAATATAAAACGCACATAGACGCGTACCATAGTCTAGGTGTTTTCGGGGTCGCTGAACACGAATCCGAATCCCAAATGGCTCTATCACGTCACATTTTTTTCTAACCTGAAAAATAAGTATAAATCAATGGATGGGAAATACACAGTTTTGCAAACGTAAAAATTGTCTATCTCAGAGATAAACGTTGCCATGCGAGATGTTCTGTAGCTTTGTAAGTTCTTGTCTTAATAGTGTATGTTCTATCATGAGTTTGCATTCCTAACGTCAATAAGCCACAAAAATAGCCATTTTTTAGTCCCACAAAAATTTAATAAATTTACGAACACGTATCTCAATTTCTCAACAAAGACAGGTCAAGACTATTTCTTTTTTTTTTTAACACATTTTGTTAAATACCTAACCTTAAAAAATATACAATTTCACAGTTTTGTAGTCAAATTTTGTGTTTGATCAATTCATAATTGAAATACATGTTTATCCGAACGCTGATTTCGATTTTAAAGTTTAACGATTTCAATCCTTCTCAGACATGTATCGATGCTCAAACATTAAGAAAAGTTGAAAATTTGTCGGTGAGTATTTTAATGAAACTGCAGATTTGATGAATTTTGATATGAGAAAAATCTTTTTTTTCTAAGTCAATAATACTAAAATTGTATAATATTGAGTGTATTTAGTATTTTAATAAAACGTGTACATAAAAAGAAAAGTTAGAATAAATTTGTAATGAAAAATAATAAGCAAATCGTCATGCTACCAGCGTAGTGTCGGTTTCGGTACATAGTTGAAAAATTTATTCTAACTTTTCTTTTATGTACACGAATTTTCTAATTTTCTTAAAGGTTGAGCATAGATATAAGTATTCGAACGATTGGAATCGTTAATTTTTAATAATCTAAATCACCGATCGGATAAACATCTATAACAATTATGAATTGATAAAACACCAAATTTGACTGGAAAATTGTGAAATTGTATATTTTTTAAGGTTAGGTATTCAACAAAATGTGTTAAAAAAAGACAAATAAATGGTCTTGACCTGTCTTTGTTGAGAAATTAAGATACGTGTTCGTAAATTTATTAAATTTTTGTGGGACTAAAAAATGGCTATTTTTGTGACTTTTGAGGTTAGAAATGCAAACTCATGCACTATTGAGACAAGAACTCACAAAGCTACAGAAAATCTTACATGGTAACGTTTATCTCTGAGATCGCCAATTTATACGTTTGCAAAACTGTGTATTTCACATCCATTGATTTATACTGATTTTTTTAGATCAGAAAAAAAGTGTGGTGACGTGATAAAGCCATTTAGGCTTCAGATTGGTGGTCAGTGATCTCAAAAACACCTAGTACATCGTACTGCGTCTATGTGCGTTTTACTTTGTATTTTTTTGTGGTCCTGCGTAATCGATCAAATCAAAATAAAAAACAGTACATTTTAAAGAAATTGTCTTGAGATCGTTCTTGTATTAGTAAGGTACATAACTATGGTATCAATATTTAAATGCCATGATCATAAAAAAAAAATATTCCTAAATCATATAAATTTTTTTATAGATTTCGAAGAGATAACGTATTTTTAACAAAAACCAGATTATTTTTGACATACAAATTTAACCGAATGGTGTAGAAAAAAAATAAAAAAATGCTGTATAAAAATATTTCAGTTTTCTATGAGATACAATAATTTGTAGAATTGAATTAATAGATTTTTACTTAAAAATTATCGAAAAACCGTTTTGTAAAGATCACTAATCGTTGTAACAACATTAATAAAGTGTGAATCTTGAATTATCTTACAGAACCATTATTCGGATGTAAAAACAACCATTTTAAGCCCTGGATCATCAAAATTCTTCAGCCAATTTCTGAACTAAAACTAATTATCAGACATAATTTTAGTATTTTTCGATTAAAACAGAACAAAATAACGTAGGGAGATGATTCAAAATGAAAGATAAAGCTCCTTTACTATTCTATGGGTACTAATTATTTGGGAAATTAAATCAAAATTTTTACACCCAAAAAATTGCAAAAAATCGCTTTTTGGATGACAAAAATAACTATAGACAACTCAATACGGTAAAAAAATTCTGGTACAAAAACCACCATTTTAAGCACCGGATCATTGAACACACAAGCAGAGTATCGAAGATACTGCACTGCATCATCAGCTACCTGGTGCGAGCGAGAGCGCGCAAGGTGGTAGATTGCAGCAGCAGCAGCCAGGTACATAAGTACTGCATATAGAATATAAGAAGTGCCAGTGCGATTAACGCCGACTATAGACAGCTCAATACGGTAAACGAATTCTGGTACAAAACCACTATTTTAAGCACCGGATCATTGAACATACAAGCAGAGTATCGAAGATACTACTATTTATTAAATACAATTTTAGTATCTCTTTGATTATAACGAAACAAATTAACGTAGTGAGATAATTAAAAATTAAAAAAAAAGCATTTTAAGTGCTCTATAAAACATGATTTAGGAAATTAAATAAAAATATTTACACCCGAAAAATAGCAAAAAATCTTTTATAAGAACATAAAAAACCGTTGTAGCAAACTTAGTAGGGTATACAACTTTGATTTTCGATTTTGATGTAGCATAAATATGATAGAAGAAATCGAATATTTTATGCCTTGTGTTAAAAAAATCTGTTGCGGTATTAATAAAGTACAACAGATTTTTTCAAAAACCTTAGTATTGCCTTGATAAAAAAAAACCGCTGCCAATTTATTGGCACACAGCTTCCTCATACATATTTCTCAAGAATTTTTTTTAATCATACTATAATTTTACATATAATTCATTTTCCAATAAATTCATCCTTTTTTTTGCTTTCTCGTAAAAATCACATTTCGAAAAAACATGTTATTAACACGTTCTGTGAAGTTAAGAATAAAAGAACATCATTCTTGGGAAATGCCCGACTCTCTCTCTCTCTCTCTCTCTGTGTTGTGTGTGTGTGTATGTGTATGTCTGTGTGTGTGTGTGTGTGTGTGTGTTTGTGTCTGTGGGGGTAAGTGTATGTATGTATATACTCAGTCATATCTCAGGATTTCTTAGGCCGATTTTGATCCAACAGGGCTTCTTTTTGTTTTTGGATTTCTATCAGCGCTGAAGAAAATGTTTAAGTTTTGAAATATGATTATTCTTTTTCGATTTTATCGTTTTTTCAAAATTGATTTTTTCGGAAAAGCTTATTTTTAAGCTATTTTTTGTTATTTGAGAATATTTTACGATAAAATTTCTGAAAGATCATTAAATTATACACGAAAAAGAGTATTCTGTTAAAATTTTAAAAATTTAGTAGCTGGGTGTGTGCGGGTGTAAATAGAGAATGTATATAATCAGTCATATCTCAGAATTTCTTTACTGATTTCAATAATTCCGGGCTTTTTTTGTTTTTGGATACGAATTTATAAATTACTCCTAGAAAAACAAATTGTGATACTATTTTTTTTTTAATTTGGATTTTCATTGTTTCAATACTCAATTTTTTCAAAAAAATAGATTTAACAGATATTTTACGATAGATATTGTGCAAGTTTTTTTATTTTTTGGATTTTTGGATACCGATCATTGCTGAAAAAAAATTTCAATGTAATTGATTCGTTTTTTGTTTTATTTTTATTTTGTCGATCTCAGTAAATTGTTTTTTTCATAGTGATTTTTTCGTGTTGTTTTAGAATATTTTGTGGAGAAAATCCTGAAGATCAAAAAATTTTCTAAAAATTTTTGTTTTGATTTGATCGGTTTAAAAAAATCAATTTGTTATTTAATTCAAATTTCTTGCAAGTGAAGATAGTTTCAAAATACTGTATGGTAGGAAAACTTAAAGATAAAATTTCTTAAATAATGACGTTTTCATATTTAGAAAAAAAATAAATTGATGAGTGTGTGTGTAAAAATGGAGAAGAACATGTGAATGTGGAAGCTTTGTGCCAGTAAATTGGCAGCGGTTTTTATTTTTCAACGTGTTTTTGTTTATAGATAGCTTATATAGATGATTGACACACAGTTGAATGCTTAAAAGACAAAAAGTTTTTTAAATTTAGTCACAAAATTTATTGTTGGTTGTAATAACTGTTTTATCGACGATAATATGCGTAGCCCCGAAGAAAATTTTTAAATTAAAATCAAATTTAACTTTTTTTTCTGCCATGACTCGACTTTTTGCAATATAGCTTTATTGAGGGCTAATCAAAAGGGATGTTTCAAGTTAAATTGTATAAAGTTGGCCAAGCCTAATTGAATGAACCCTGTGAGATTTATGAAAATATATGGTCAAACAATGAAAACATAGTTACTCGGTATTACTATATACCCTATGCAGGACTTCAAAAAGATCCTATAAATCTATTAAAACCAGGTTCATGACATTTCTCGATCGAAAAAATGATAATTCAATCCAATAAATTATTCTATCTTGTAAAGCAAAAAATATATTGTTTTACGGTAGTTTATTATTTTCATTTACTGTTTTCTTATTTTTGGTATTATTGAGGTCCTACGACTTTTTTTAAAAATCATAACTTGAAACATGTATGATCATTAAATGATGTTTTTGTTAAATTTTCGTCTTAAAATGAATATAATTTTATGCAACGATGTTAAACAATTGGTTCGATTGGTTTGAAATAAAATAATTTTCAATAATATGTTATGTACAATCTGTGTACAAAAATTATAATCTTATTTTTATATTCCATGTTTGAGATAATAAAAATAGTTGTTTTACCATTTTGAATAATCCTGATATATCATTTTATTATATTTTTTTATTGATAATGAACAGAAAGAATTATCTTAAGGAAGCTTTTTGCTAATTTATTGTCAGCGGCTTTTTTTAAGCAACAAAATAATGACATTGTCTATAGGAACACTTCGTATTTTAATAAAGTGTTTTTTTACAATCCATAGAATACAACCATTGTAAAATTTAAATTGAGAACGATATGCCAGAATAACCACACTGAAAAAAATATGGTCTGCTGGAGATACCAAATTTGACGAGACGCATTTACGCTCATGTGTGGCTTACAAGTGGCGTCCCAGGTAGTGCAAGATAGACACCACACAGTCACAGGATTCAAGTAGGCCCACCGTGGTCCCGCATCTCGACCACGGGTGGCTGACAAATCTCTCCTTCATATTGTGTCACCAATCACTTGTGGGAGAGATTTCGGACCACGGTGGTTCCAAATACATACCCGTTACTGTGGTGCATGCAGTCAGCCACAGGTGGTGCTGGGTGTAAGCCACAGTAGAGGCTTTTGTTAACTATATATTTGTGGAGCGCGTTTGCTCCCGCTTTTGGTAGCAATATGAGGCCAAATTTTTTTCAGTGCATGAAAAACTGGTTTTCGGCAGTCAAAAGATCGTTGTAGCAACTTCAATACAGTATCCGCACATTCAAGCATGCTTGCGCGCCATCTCGCGGCGAAGCTGGAAGCCTAGGAGGGGTGATGAAAATCAGCTGATCCATTGAAAATACACGAAG
>JAPYYV010016276.1:0-12801 GCA_030522625.1 Copidosoma aretas
ATCGCTCATCATTTTGATTCACTATTTCCTAATTTTTGGTATTATTCAGGCACTGGGACTTTTTTTGAAATCATAACTTGAAACTTGTACGTTGATTAAAAAATTTTTTTTTCACAATTTTCGTTACATTACGAATATTAATTTAAGTAACAATGTTGAATAATTGGTTGGATTGTTTTTAAAATAAAATAATTTTCTAAGTTTTTTGTACTAGCCTGGTAAAAAATTATAATATTATTTTTAAATAATTCCATTTTTTATACCATAAAAATAGCTGTTCAACCATTTTTAATAATCCTGATGTCATTTAATAATATTTTTTTTATTAAAAATAAACAGATGAACATATCTTGAGGAAGATTTTTGCTAATTTGTTGGCCGCAGTTTTTTTATATCTTTATTTTTTTGTTTTTTCTAATATCGTTCAACATTAATCATTATTTTAATTGATTTAATATTAATTTTTCTTTCAACCATACAGACAATTACTTGACGCAGCTAGTGTGTTTATTATTTATTCTGTAAGTGCGCCTTTGTGCTCACTAGTCACGCCTATAGTTACTAGGCAGTTAGGCACTGTAAAATGTAAAAGGCTATCATGGACGACGAGTTCTTAGCCTGAATAAATACTATTCTAACATATTTCCTCCCTTGAATTTTCGGTGAATTGAGTCACAAAATTGTGTCGCTGTGGAAATTTCTCTTTTTTTGACGTTTTCATTTTAATGCGTGTACCTCTTTCCTTCGAATGTTCAGTAAATGAGGTTACAAAATAGCGTAGCTGTGAAACTTTCATTTTCTCTCTCTCTCTCTCTCGCTCTCTTTTACATTTTCATGTTCATGCTCTACTCGTATAACTTGTGAATATTAACTCCAATTTGATTCACGTCCGTAATGGGAAAGCATTTCGTAAGACTAGTTGACCCAATTAACCCAAATAACCCAGTATGTGAACATTTTCGACGAATTCTATTAAACTACGTGACACCTGTGAAATCACAGATCTCCTTTAATGGATCACATCTAGTCAGTTCAGCGAGAATAGGAAACTTTTCCAATTATTACAAAGGAAGGCTATTATTCAAATTTTGAGGTAAAAAAATTACTATTCACGATTCAAGGCCAAAAAGGTTACTTTCAAAAAATTTTTTTTTGAAAATCGAGTTAGCTTTACCGCGGATCACCACATATTCTACAATAATGAAGACAGTCAGAATATATTAAAAATTAAACGTCGCTGTGACAATCATACATACATTTAAATCATTCGCGTCACGCGCAATACCACAACGAAAATATTCCAGCGCTTGCACGACTACTACTAACGAGTCTAGGCAAACAGAATAGGTCTGTATATACCTGCGAATTTTATTGACGCCCATCGGTTTTTATAATTTTTTCATTGTTTAGCAAAAAATTAAATTAAAAAGTAAAACCAAAGATTGAAAGTCGATATTTTGACAAAATTTTGAAATGCCACTCAAAGTATGGCTAATTCTGGGATTGGATTTTTGAACTGGATTGTAATAAATGTTAAGTGCGCTTCATGCCTAATATTTCATGCTGAAAAAAATTGTTTCGTTACAAGATTAGTACACTATATTATAAATCCACGCGATCACAGAATAAAATCGATGAACGTCCTAATCTCGAAATAGTTTTTGGAGAACTTATGCAAAAAGTTGCCTAAAATGTATAGTTATGTTGTTCATTGCTTTAAATGTGCGAATGTCACAACAATGTTTGGTTTTTAACACCTTCATTATTATAGAATATACATCACGGTCCAAGTAGCCAATTCAAAATACAGAGGAAGGAAAATCTTTTTGAAAAGTAATTTTCTCGCCTCGAAGTTCGAAAAGATACTTCTTGCCTGACCCGTTGTTGGAAAAGTTTCTCTTTGGCTCTGAGCCGACGATCTGAAAATATATTACTCGATAAACCACGACACAACATCATTAGGTTGTAAAAACCTGTTCCTCCAAACTCATTTCGGCAGAAGCCAATAACCCAATCCAACAGAACTCTCAGTCACTTGGACAAACTTCATCGCGGATTCATGTGGATCCCTAATTTCCAAGTCATACAAGGCCTCCTAGAAACTCCTCTCATCTCCCCGGCGCCAAAACAAACTCAGCACATACGTAATATAATATCTCTCTCCCAACAACTCGATTACGAAAGGAGTAAGTATAGGCCCATATACTGACGCGAACCCGCGGCTCGCATTACACTCCCGACTTATATTCCACGCTCGCTTACCTTCACTATCTGCAGTTCCAAACGTAAACATTCACACACATGTACATTCAAACTCAGACGCGCGAAACAAACGCGGGAAAGTCTTTGAAATCTCATGCACAAGCCGGAGAACTTTAAACAGCCCCGGACTATGTTGTACCTGCATTAAAACGCCCGGGATGTGTTATGCTGCGCCGAGGATTTTCGTGACTACTGCTGCTGCTGCTGCTGCTGCTTAGCTCAGAAACTTTTGCCCTGCACAGTAAGGGAGACAGCGGGTGGTCGACTCCGACTTTTGAAGTTTGCGCCTTGCGACTCCCAGCTCGGGTTTTCCCCCCTTTTGGAACTCCAGCTCTCGCCTACACACAGAATGAATGTGCGCCCCTGACGAAAACCCCCAACAAAAACACACCAAACCAACACTTCACGCACGTGACATTAAAACTAAACGAACGATCAGCACCACGTTATTTTACGAACGGCATCCCGTTTCACTCATATTCACACAACGGGGATCATCGAACGAACAAACAGATTGACGACAGAGAGGATTGGAAAAAAAAAGCCGCGAATCAGTGCCCAGAAAACACGCACACGTCAACCGGCACACGCCGAAGAAGTTTCGAATGAGAGAGGAGAACGAGGCGTACGTCCAGTCCCGGCGGAGAACCACGCCGCACTAACTGGATCCGCTCGCGCCGTTGCGCCACGGCGGGGCTCTCCCTCCCACCCCCCTTCATAACTATATATACCTGCATACGCTAGATCCAGTACCACTGTAGCAGCAGCATCAGCCAGGAGCACAGCGGTATAGCAGCGGCGACTTTGACACGCCGGTAGGCCACTCGGGGCGCATGTGCCGATACTTGGGTGTACCTTTATATATACTACTATACGTAATCCCCGAGAGTAGCGTGCGCGCGCAGTGGCTGCCCCATGCACGCTGTTGCTCTACTCCTGCGTTTTATGGAGAAGAGTCCGTAAAAAAGTGTCGTTCTGGTGTTCCGTGCACGTAGGGTGGTGACGTGCTGGACGTGTGATGGTTTTGGTGCTTGGGAGGATGCGATGAGGGAAGATGATCAAAATGAGGTAGCTTTCGAAATATTTTCCAGTATTGCAATGGAAAGTAGTGTTGCGGTGGGTCGATGACCTCTGGAGACCAGTTTGCATCGTGGTAAGGTGGAGATAGAGACTAGAATCCTGCCCGATCGGGAATTGTACCTTGCTGAAACGGGGACCTAGGTAGGTTATATGCACTGTTTCAGCAAAAGTACAATTTCCGATTGTGCAATCATCCGCAAATTCTCATCCGAACATCCATCACTTTTACATGTCAAGTCCAAAATCGCAGTCGATTTTATGTGGTCACTCCATTCAAATTCCTTGTTCCATTCCCACCGACTCTCATCCACTAAGTCAAGACTCCAAGAAAGTCATGCAGAAGCCAGTACGACCGACTGTTCTTCTTATATAAAATAAAAACTAAATTTCATTCAGATTTCCGGTAGTGATCGGTATGCTTCTGTTGTCTATTTTTATTTCAAGACATATGTATTCATTACTTAGAACACTAACTATTTCAAAGCAACTAAAACAAAAAGACAGGATTTGGCAACTCATTTCCGGGTGAAATGAAGCTTTGTATGTCCAATTCTACTAGTCTACATCTCTCGGTCTCCAACAACCCAAAGCAAGTTCGCTTACTCCTACACCTATAGCTCTCTACCATATGATAGAACAGACACTTTTTCGCGAACTGCTCCATACTTACACGCATACAAATGCAAGTCTATACATACCTCAAAAGCTCGAGCGGGATACGTATAATGAAAATACGCGACGGTGATGACGACCGCGGCGAGCTTTGCTCGAGGTCGAGGAGAAAGACGGGGAGTCGTGTGCGTGGGCGCTATTAGGGAGCTTTCAGGCCGCGGATGATTTTTGGGAGACGATGCTGCTTTCGGTGGGGCGACGGAGAAGGGAGGAGTGGGTGGACGGGACTGTTTGGCTCGTGGCTCTCTGTTTTGACGCGGAAAAAGAGAGATGGAAAAGCCGAATGGAATGTAAACAGTTGGGTCGGGCGGAAAATTGAGTCTCGGAACTACGGCCGTAGGTCGGTGTTTCGAGTTGGAGAGACGGAGTGGAGTCTTTTTTGCTTTAGCTTAGTCGGGTACTAGCAACTTTGGGTTGTGGTTTGTTAACGTGAATGAGATACAATGGTTTAGGAGCTGCCGAAGAGCTGTGCACTCTCGAAAAAGACTTTCAAAATATTTCAAAGTCTTTTTAAGTCTCTTAGATTCTCTCGAAGTCTTTAGTACAGCTAATACATAGTAAAAAAATCAGAAAGACTTTTTTAGACTTCAGATATCTTCAATCTTAATTTTGTAGTTAGACTTAACAAGACTTTTTGAGTCTCTGAAAGGCTTTTATAGTCTTTAGCAGACTTTAAACGACTTTGGAAGTCATGGAATGTCTTGCAAGGTCAATTAATGATTTTCGATCACTCTAAACGACTTCAAATGATTGTAGGTGACACGACTTAACTCGCTTTCGTGTACTACACTCAGTAATACGAACATAATTATTGTTTGCGTGCGTGTGTGTGCAATTATAAAGACTTTTGATGCATTTCGAAGTCTTTCAAAGCGTTTTAAATCCTTTTAAAGTGTTTCAAAGTCTATTGAAGTCTTTAGCACAGCTTACATATGGTATAGTAAAAACAACAGAAAGACTTTTTTACACTTCAAAAATCGTCAATATCAATTTTTCAGTCTTTGTGAGACTTTAAAAAACTTGGGAAGTCTTTAAATGGCTTTTCAAGCCTTTAGCAGACTTTTGAAGTCATCAAATGACTTACGAGGTTAATTGATAACTTTCGATCACTGTAAACGACTTCAAATGATTGTAGGTGACATTGCTTCTCTCGCTTTCGTGTGCTGCATGAAGAATTAAACAAAGAATTGATATTTCTTATAGTTTATTTAAACATAAATAAATTGTACAAGTTAAATACTTCGTTTACTAAGTACCAAGTTGTTCCATTTCACGCAGTTGTTGAGTTGCGTCCCATAAGAAGAAAAGGGGTCGAGTTGCATCCCAGTCCTTTTATTTTATGGTCGACTTGCGTCCCAGTCATTTTATCACACCCTCGGTAGGAAAAACGGCGTTCGCCACTTATGTGCATCCGACCAGGGGGGTCCCAACGGCCCCTCGGGCGTTGCTTCGCAAGCGCCCTCGGGCCCAGGGACCGTCCTGGAGGGATGCACATTGGTGACGAAAACTACTATTACTATCTGATGGTTTCTACCTTACAGTCCTATAACTGTGCTGAATTCAAATTGAAGCAGAAAGGCATACTAAAACGGGAGAATAAAGGTGGATCGTACACTCAAGCAGTGGAACACTGGTGAAGCGCATAATAGCGGTGGAGCGCATACTAAACTGGCACCCAAATTTTCTACAATTGATCGGTATTGTCTAGCTCAGCGAAGCGAACACACAATTTAATTTTCTAATTTTCTGTACATTATTGTAACGATGGAATTTTATTATGGTAAAAAAAATAAACCTTTAGTTACGACTATTAAGTATTAATTTTGGATTCCATAAACATTTGAAGAACTATATTCAACCTGGAAATGCACACTTAAAAGTTGCTATAGTTGTTTGAAATTCAGTTCACATAAAAAAATTGTGGATGAAGCTACACCACATTGACAGAATATTGATGAGGCCTCATTAAGTATAATAATTTTAAGTAAATCAAGTTCGTCGGAACAGCATTCGGTGCAGCCAGACGTAAGAAATTTTCTACTTTGCCAAAATCAATTTCAGGATTTCACCAAGCTCTCACAGCCCTACAACTGGACTCTAATAACAACGAGAAATTACTGCCCGTCCGAAGCCTGGAAAACTTGTGACGGAAAAAATTGTTATGACTCATTGACCTAATGACTGGGACGCAAATCGACCATGAAATAAAATAAACGGGACGCAACTCGACCATAAGATGAAATGATCGGGACGCAGCTCGACCATAGGAGTCATTATCATTATCTTACAGGACGCTGTTTGACCCCAGCCCCATTTTATGCTAATCAAATTGTAAATTTTTTTTTAAGGCTCTTCAAAAATAATTTTAGAAAGAATAGCGCCCACGCTGATTACTGCGGCGTGGCCTGAGCACACCTACTTGCCTTTTATTCAAAAAGCTTAATTTAAATGTTGATTTTAAAAATGTAAATAATTTAGAATTAAAGTTATAAAAGTAATGGTATAAAAGTTGTAATTAACGAGAACAGAGGCTTTATGTGATGGCCTGCCTTTTTGGCAAAAAATTTTTCTTGACAACGCCAAGTGTCATTTTTTTGTACGAATAAATGTGTTATACTTTCCATGAATACAACAGTTCATGTATACTGTTTCGGATATAATGAGCGTATATTTAAGTGTTCAAACAATACAGAGTTCTGTTGTATACGTGTGTTGCTATGAAAGTAAAAAATGAACATATGTGATCAAATTTCAAGTATTATCAGGAAGAACGATTGTTCTATTAATTGTTGGTTGTCACAGAAGGTACGACGCGTCAAACCTCTGAATAATTCGGACGACTTTTTTATAACAACATGTGATTGAATAAGTTCTGGATTTTAAACATAAATCTTAGTCCAGTAAATCCTTTTCTGTGACACTGTAGCTCTGGTGAGCTACCCGTACAATAGGAGGATTTCGTACCTTTCCAACATTTAAAAATATAGACTTGATATATCGGGAACCACAAAATTTGATTGAAGTCGTTTAGAAAAGAACCTCGGAGAGAACAATGTAGGTACATCGAAACTTCGATCGCCGTTCCGGAGGTACACATCCTATCGGGAGGGCCATACATCATTTATACCTCGCGCGAAATTAATTGAGATGGACCGAGAATCCAGGAACAAGGTACTAGAACTTTAAGAAATACGTTTCGACTGACTTGTTTATTGCCGTATAAGGTACGAACAATCGCGTATTGAGAACTTGGACTAACTTGGAGGGAAAATTTGTAAAAGTTGGGGAAGCAGTACTCGTGTGTGCGAGTACAGTCGGTTGGTGTACGCACTCCCTTCGAACTCGTACAAAACAAGGGAGCAGTTGTAAACAGAGTTTGGAAGAGAAAATGCGGTGACCGCTGCCGTATACAGCGAGGAATGCTTGATTACATTTCAATTTTTTTGCAACGTCCGAGTGGATATTTTCGACTGAGAGGGATGGTGTTTTGAAAGTTTTCCTTATAATTGGATGTAGAATTAATTCTTGTTATGAAGAAATGAAAAGTGAGACAATCATTTCGAAAGGAAACGTGCAGATTTTAATTCAGACGGCGAATTTTTTGTGTTTGACTTTGATCTCTTCATTCGCATAGCTGAATGAATATAACGAGTTATATCTTTTTATTCATTAGACCTCTGACTGACGATTAAATATTTTTTATTTTAGTTTTTTTCAAGTATAAGATATTGATCTCCATTTTTTGAATAGGCGAAATTCAAGTTTTATTCATAAACTTTTTGCTTCAACTCTTCAAATCTTTAATATTTGATCGTTGCATCCGTAGATTACATTTAAATATTTTTGATGGCTTTCAATAACTAGTTCCGATTTAGTAGATATTAACAGATAAAATTCTAGATTTCATAAATCAAAATTTCATTAAAACAATTAACTAAATGGGTTCGGGTGATACAAAAATTTGACATTTGCATTGATTATTTTAGGGTTCACTGTCGATAACTGGCGCATAATTATAGAGACTTCATAATTAATTCGACAATGTCTTGCATTTGAATAATAAATAAACTCTCATAGTACTACTAGTAACATAGTACTCTATCGTTTAAAAATACTTTAAGCAGTTCATAGACACAGCACTATTTTTTTGGTTTTATTAAAGACCCAGAGCTTTTTTCAAACGTTTTTCACGATCTAAAGCTTTTTTACTGTCGAAAAGAAATTGAGATTTCTTCATTATCCAGTAGAATCATTACAAGTATTCGCAATTGTTAAGAGGATTGTCTTTACAAGACTTATGATCAGTGGATGATATTTTGTTTTTAATTATAGAATATATCGATAATATTATTTGTTTTATATTTTCTAAAAACATCATCTGCATGATTTTCGATGAATCTTATGACATTTAAGATTGTACCAATAAATTGGGTAAAAAAATTTTTCTTTCATTAGACCAAGATAAGACTGTCGTAAACAACATTTTTCGAGAAGGAGACAAGATTGTCAAAATATCGTATTAGTTTCCAGGGTTTTCAAATTTATATAAATTCTAGGATATCGTATCATATAGTTTGGTAATTAGGAAACAAATGAAATTTATCGTTCACTGTTAAAAATTGCGGTTCGAAAGTTCTTTTGCTTGATGTCGGGAATGTTTGTGCAAAATTTTGGATCTTGATGTTGTATCATATGGATATCGAAGGGTTTTCGTAAAAAAAAACACTTTTTATCAAATCACTTGCAATATCCTTTCGAAAGAACATGAAAATCTGAATCTTTGCACGAATATTTCCGCGACCAAGCTGAATAACTTGGTTATTTCAAATTTTCGATAGTTTTCTCAGAGTTCGACCAAATTGTCCCCTTTTTTCTTCCAAGTCCAGCAATCAGGTACGCCATTTCTCGATCCGCTCTGGCCATGCCTAATTTTTCTCTACCTCCGCCCGAAAATGCCATGCCCGAAAACGCGAAATTCCCTAGACCTACAACTCGCCTGCAAACACGCGCGACACCGATCCGAACGCAAGCGCTGCGCACGCCAACCATCACCATCTCAAAGGATGATAAGCGTCAGTCGCGAGCAACAGAACCCCCTTACCGCACTCCTCCACTCATTCCGGAAGAAGATAAGGCCAAGGCCCTCCGAACGTCATCTCGGAGTTTCGCGGGGAATTTCTACCGGTGTGGCGGTGCCGTTAGTTTCGGCAGCGATTTACATAGGCATGCGCGCGAGATCGACTGTGCCCCGGAACGCGGGAAGCAATCCGGCCATTAGTTCCGCTCTCCGTCTTTCTCTCTCACTGTATGGAGCGAGTAGCAATGTCGGGCTCTTATGGCCGCGCTTCGCTGTGTCTCGGTGCGTGTAACGATGGTGTTCCGCGTGCAGGGTGTTCTCCATACATGGAGTTGTGGTTGCGGGGCATATTTTCGGTTTTGTATTAATTATTTAAAATGTTCAAGTCATCGTTTAATACGTTCTTGGTTCATAACTTTATCAGCAACGATTGTAATGTGAATCCAAAAGTGTCATTCAAATGTATGCTTACTAAATTCATCACTGACACGTAAATAATTATTTAATGAGCAATCAAACCAATCTATGATCAATAGCTTAACCAGCTCATTTTAGAGAAAGTCCTCTTGTTTATAGAATTATTGTTTGAATTCTCATAAAAATTGTTATAATAGTAGTCATTATCCTAAAATAGACTCAATTGCGTTTATGTGAATTTTCAAATTTCAGTAACTTGGAAAATCACTTTATAATTTGGATATTACCATGATTGCTTTTGAATTTCAAAAAAATGTCAACTATAATCAACACTCAACTTACAACGTTAAAAATGGAGTCAAAGTTAGTCAAATATGAACAAACGCATGTCCGATCAGCTAACTATCAATAGAAGTCCTTAAGCATCTTACACTTACTTGCAAATAAGTCCACCGAACAGTCAGTCTCGAGACCAAAGAAAAAAATCCCTAGCAAAACTATCCGTGATATTCTTCTTCTAACTCTCTCCACAACAACCGTGCTCCCTCCGAATTTTCTGGCGCACCTTGAACTCAGAATCCAAAGACGACTACGATTACGATTCGACGAAAACCCTCACAGGCACACCCAAAACGGTCCACGGATATACGCGTATGCACGACTCGCACGTGCGCCCAGAGTAAACGGCCGCACAACGCGCGCCCACTTCAGACCCAGCCACTGAAATATTCAAGACCCTCAGGAATATCAGGAGCAGTCAAGCCCCCGGGCGCTCCTCATATGTATGGTAATTGCGAAATTTTCCGCTGATTGTCGATCGGTGCGCGAATAATTTGTCGGCCTCCTCCCCTGGCCGTGCGTTTGAAGTGGCCCTTTAGGCTTGGCTTATTTGCTCGGGATTTTTTGGGGCTCGTGCTGGTCCACGAGGTCGGGTAGACAGTTCGATTCTGTCATTCCTCTCTCATTCGGTTGGCATCGAAGCTTCTGTCCGGGTGATTGTTCCTGCATTGAGTGATGCCGATTTATGTATTACTATGAACGATGTTTAGAATTAACTATATGCAGTGATGTCATACTTGTAGATCTATCGTGAAGTCAAGATAACTTATCTCATAGAGCCAACTCTGCTGCTTGCATATCGAATTAAATCTATGAAAGAATAAGATCAAGGTTCCATACAAGTAATACATGCAAAACATTATCGTTTTTATAAACTATGGCAGTCTCAAGTAATGCTGTTGTAACGTTTTTTTAGAAAAGATGAAATTAATAATCACATCAAGGATTTTCAACCTAATAAATGGAAATAATATCACCCTATATTCACCTCGACATCAAAATGGAGGATGACTAGTGTTTCAGTGCTTTTACAATGAAATTGTTATTTCGTTTCCATCGTTGAAAAATGCCCGAGAGATTGGAAACAAATTCATTCGAGATGTTTAACTCTGCTACTATTGTGAGGAGTTCGTACGTAATTACAGTTTTGGTATTAAGTCATACTTGAAGGGCAATCATGAAAATAAAAAGGTATATAAATCGCTCACGGACTACTATTTAAGTTGTCACATTCGAGCTCTCATTTTAAGACAGCACAAGGATTAACCTACATCACAATCAGGTTGTAAAAGGTAAAAGAGAATATGAAATTACAGATACAGTTATTTTAAAACCACAGTTAATTATTAAGGCAATCCCACCAATCTATAAAGACGTAAATCATTACTGCGGGGTTATTAAAAGCATAGTTGAGCATGAAATGCATTTTTAAAAGGATCTTATAATGTCATCAATCATAAACAGCATTGTCATCAAGTGGGATGATCAAGTTAAAGAAAAGTAAGTTAACACTAATTGTATGTACAAGTTTTTATGTGTAATAATAGTATGGTTATAAATATACTAAGTAAATTGATATGTACATATTTATGTATAATTATTAGTTGCAGGTCAATTGCAAAATTTGTACCAGGTATGGCAGATTATAATTATTTAAAAATTAAGATGTATCAATCTCTAGTTGTAGGTTGTGGTGAGATAGATTTGTGGAGAATGAGTAGCCAATTCATTGGCCTTCTCGATTATAAAAATGACAAGGTAATCGTAAAATTAACAAATAGCAAATGTGAAGACAGATATAACGCTTCCTTTCTCCGTGGCCATTAATAAGGATGGAACTTCATCTACAATGTGAGTTCCCTATTTTTCTTTGGATATATTGGATTTTTGAATGATTTACATAGACGTGAACGTATCAATTTCTCGTGCAAAGAAAAAACTTACACTGATGGAGAACAAAAATTCACTTCAAAGAGATCTTTTATGGTACAAGTACGTAGATTACATAAATAATTTAAGACCTATTCCCCAAACACCGCCTGAGTAGCAAAATTCTAATTCACAAGTTTTGATACTGGTCTAAATGGGACTATGCCAAACTTTTGTTCAGTGGAAAAAGTCATATGGCTTTTGACATGGGCTTGTTGTCACACTTTCCAAATGATGTTAAGCAATTATGACCTTTATCAGTAATGTATTAACAGTTTCTCGAAAAATGTAACATACGGTTAAGTTGCCTTTTGTACCTATGTTATCTATTCACATGACGTACACCCAAACGAGTTTATTCTTTCCGAACGTTCATCAACTTTCGAATTTGATTGGTTGATTGTTGTGATTTTGTGAACCTTATAGGGTTCTCTGTAACCTCAATAGTTATCATAGTCCACGTTCCAGAAGATTTATATCGTCTTGGGTATACATTAGACTATCATACCTAAAAACATCTGATGACGGACTTATACATAAGGTACATAGGATATGAGCATAGGCGGTTGAACATTTTGTTTGCGTTTTGGTAAATATTTTTTCATAATGAATGGTTATTGACATCGTTTGAAGTACTAATGCGTTTAGTGTTAAATATCCTTTCTTGTGTTAGTGTTTTTTTTCAATCCCTTGTGTTATGATATAGTTTTACATGCAAATAACCACATTTCACATGCTTTACATAAAAGTCCATGTTTGGAAGTGAACTTTCAAGGGCTTGTTCTTAATAATTCACATGGTAAAAAGATCTCAAATTTTAGTTAGAGATTTGTTTCATCTCAAAGAACAATCTCTTTAAATTAAGTTAATGTAACCTGTCTTTCAATTCACTAAAACGCCAATATAGAGATTCATGTGCATCAAACGGCCGATGTCGAGTTGGCTCCCAGAAGAGAGTTTACTTTCTCTTGAAGGTCGAGTTGGCTCCCGGATGATTGTCGGTCATTAAGTTCTATGGTCGAGTT
>JAPYYV010016277.1:0-10707 GCA_030522625.1 Copidosoma aretas
AGTTATCAAACGTTCGCCAAATTCGTACAATTGTGACACTAGAAGGCGCCAATACACTTAACCGAATAGAAATATCATTTCTTTGTACATAGGAAAATGTAGTACTATAAACTTTACTTGCATAAATTTTTTCTACGCTTTAATCCCCAGCTTGTATCAATACCATTTCGTTTCCGTCCCAAGAAACAGAACTGATATTTTTTAAATATAATTTCCGTTTCTGGTATTGGTAACGAGACCCCATTATGTAAGTTATGTTTCCCTTCTAAAAAACAATCAATAACTCTGACCTTATTTCGTTTCCATCCCATAAAACGAAACTCATGGTTTTTTTTACATTTTGATTCTGTTTCTGGTATCGGTTACGAAACCTAATAATGAGAACTATGTTTCCCTTCTAAAAGAACAATAAATAAGTTTGACAATATTTTTTTTTCATCCTGAGATATGATACTCATAGTTTTCTAATTTTCATTCCGTTTCCACTATCGGTAACAAAACTCAATAATAATACTTATGTTTCCCTTCTAAAAACCAATTAATAACATTTACCTCATTTTGTTTCCATCTTCAGAAACGAAACTTATGATTTTAAAATTTTGATTTTGTTTCTGGTATTGGTAACACAACCGACCACATTCAATATTTTTTTTCATTCCGGTAAAATCCCTGGAAACAGCTTAATAAAAATGGGTATAGTGTACAACAGCAGAGTTGGACGAGGCTATATAAATAAATCAACTTAAGTGAGGACGCCTAGTCATTAACGAACCTCTTAGATTGAACAAAGCTACAATAATAATCCAATATCGATGAGAAAGTTCAGTTGTCGATGAACCAGCAAAGCGTTCACACATCAAAACGAGCAGTTCTTAAAAAGCATAGGTCTAAAAGAAATAGCTCGTGGTGGCAAATAACTTTTGCTTTCTTTTGCCGTCTGCGGATGGAAGACCTTTTAAGCATTAAGTTTCCAGTCACCTTTGACGAATCCATTGCGCACTATAAGACTCATGCTCATCAACCATACTTATCTTTAACTTATGGTATTAGTGATGAGATGCGCATATTGATTCAGTACCAAGACCTATGTGTGCTACCATTACGTAGTTTCTTACATATTTATAAGGAATGAGTTAAAGCAGACGGTACTATAGAACCAACAAATACTCAATTAGTGAACAACGCCAGCTGTTACTAATTCAAAGAAACTAGATACGAAAGTAATGCTACAGAAATAGATAAGTGTAAAAATGAAGGTCTGACAACCATCAAGAAAAATTCATTAACGTTCAGGATCGATCAAGACGTATTGAGTAGAATGCAGGTTGGAAAAGCAGTTTTTATGCTTTAAGTCTAACTAAGAATGGCTACTTCAACATCATGATTCCTCTCAGGATGATTTTGAGTTTTATTAAAGACTGTTCCAAGATAGTTGTTCATGTGAAACATGAACTTATACTTGTTATAAGTGCCCTCTGGGGTTGGGTGGCAAGCGACGTGAAATGCGAAGTGACGATAATATTAGTCCTCGGCAGAGGGAAATTGAGCTAGTTGACTATCAGTTGTCTCCACGGATGATGTTCGAAGATAAAGCCTGTTATCAAAGGTAAGGCTTTTAAGGTTTAGGCTGTCCTCGGCTGGCCTGAGGGAGCGAGAGCGGGTGTATCGGCCACGTCGTTGGTTCCTTGAGGAGACTGCCTATTAAGTCGCCACTGTAGTTGTCTAGAGTTCGAATGATGTCACCAGCTATCCGTCGTAAAGAAATCCAGACCGCCATCTGTAGTAGAGTGGTGTGGAAGCCTTAACCGCAGTTGTCCCAATGTGGCTGCTTGGCTCTCCTGGCTTCTACGGTGGCTTAGGGAGGACACAGCACTAGCTCTTTACCTAGTGCTCTACGCACCTAGAGCTGCTTAGCCCTAAGAGTGAGCGAGCGAGCCCAGCTCGAGCTAATCTTGAACCGCAGCTTGAGTTTTTTTTTTTTTTTTTTTTTTTTTTTTTTTTTTTTTTTTTTTTTTTTTTTTTTTTTTTTTTTTTTTTTTTTTTTTTTTTTTTTTTTTTTTTTTTGTCATAAGGTCATTCTGGAAAATGGCCCGAATTCTGGTTGTAACAGCTCATTGGTGATGATCCGTGGTTTTCCACTGAGTTGGATCGGCTTAGTTGGTTTCCAAACGATGGGATTGTCTTGCAGACGGGCTTGGGCGATTCGTCGAGCATCAGCAGCTTTACGTCTGTTCGACTTGTGTGCAACATGTTCCCACTCCTATAGTCCCGCAATTCCCGTCTGGCAAGCAACCTTAACATGTGAAATCGTATTCCAGTCAGTTTGTGATTCCCAGTCTTTTCGCCATGTCGTAGGTCCTGGATTGGTTTGACACGGTACAGAGTTCCTCGAGAGTTGACGCTGGTAGGCGCAGGTTACGTCGGCAGTATAAGCCTTTGCAAGAGACAGGCCTATGTAGCTTCTGGGGGATAGCCCAAGACCCCCGTAGTCCTCCTCAGTGTCTTTTTTTGATGATGCCACTACAGACGTTGGATAGAGACACAAGTAGATTGCCTGTTAAAGGGGAAGACCGCTGGTTACCACTGCTGGTTGGCCTACGGTGGTTTTGGTGGAGAGGATTCACGAAGAAAATACTCTCCCGAAAATATTGGTTTTACGGATGATATTATTAACACAACTACCTCGACCACCTACCAACTTCTCACACGCGGTTCTGCAGACCTCTTATGTAAAGCCTGCGGCACGCTAATTCAGTAGTGGGGCAGCAAGTTGGCCAGGTGCCACGTAGCAGCTGACTACGTAACTAACTTATCATCTTATCTATAAGGAAAAAGGCGCGTGCTATTTTCGAGAGATAAATGTGTGTAGATTCCCCTCGCACGTTTACTATATATTCTAATTTTTAAATACGCACGGTTTATATCATACTTACAAGATCAAGAAATGACATAATTGCAGTCGTTCAACAAGGAATTCCTGCCGTAGTGGAAGGTCAGCCACCAACTTATGCAGTGTTTTAAATAGTAATATCGAAGCTGTAGTGGCTTATTCCCTATACTGTAATGTCAGATTCGCACAAAATTCGTCTGCTCAATTATTTACAAAAAGATAAGTCTATATCTATAAGTTCCGAACGTAGGAGCTTTTTGAATATACACTACTGCCTACAACATCAAAACATATCTGGACCGTTAAGACCTCTAATCAGTTGGAATACCCACGCTATGATGTTTTAGCCTTCCAAACTGATCGCAAAAATCAGAAAGATGCTAATTTTAGCAAGATCGATCGCTGCAACATAAGAAATGTCAGACTCCATCTTCATTTACAGTATTATCCTTACGGCGATATGAATCGTGATATTAGCAAAAAAACAATGTGCCTTGTCGTATGATGTGTATGCTAATTTTAAGAATTCATATTATGGTCAAGATCGTGCCACTATGTTTGATAGATATGATTTTCTTCAAGTCGGACCTTTAATTGTCATCGACTGCTCCAAATAAAATGAGTATCTGAAAAACGCTTCTGTGGGTGTGTGGCTAGAATTTGAATCTCATGACAATTTTCCCGCTAACACATTAGCCTATTGCTTGATTCCACATGATCGCGCTGTTTAATATAGTTTAATGAGCGAGGACGTTAAAAAACTTATAAAATGTTATAAAAGCTAATTTATGACTCTACTGACATCATTTGTCTTTTAAACATCAAGGAGAAAGGTCAGCAGAGCATGAATGAAGAAGAAGAAAATGGACGACGTCAAGTAGAGTGGCAAAATTTAAGAAGAAATACGCTGAGGAATGGGTTGGAAGAAAATTGAAGGAAAAGTCTGATAAAGATTGTAAAATCATTTAGAAAATACAAAAAATTTGTTTATCGATACGTCACATAAACTGACAATAAGCAAATTTACTGCAGTGGAGGACGTAGTGGACATGCAGGGCTTTAAGAACCTGGAAAAGATTACGTGCTTGAAGAGCTAGCTATTTTCCCACTTGTTGGAGATGAAAAGCCGCAAATATTACTCTTCAAACCACAATTTTCTTGGCGCAGATAACATGAAAAGTATAAGCGTGAAAATTTATGGCTCAAGCTTTGCTATTATGGATGGGTTTGGAAATCAGGTGATATTGACTACACTGAAATTGGCAATGTGCTTCGTAAGAATCTTAAAGATGCTAAGATTTTTGTAACCAAAGAATTCAAGGAATCATGGCTTATAAGGTGTAATTTTACAGTTATTGATATGCCTGATTATCCCCCGTTTGAGCTCCCAACAATGGCTACCACTTTCCCCTGCCATAACGGTGCGTGTAAATCTACGTGTGCTGCCCAAATCGTTCGACGGATTAAAAAGTTCTACTTTTACATGGAGTTAGAAGATTTCGCTGACACTAAAGAAGAAAAAAAAAGGTATATTAAAAAAATAAAAAAACAATGTATTTTTTTCAAAGTTCTGATAATCATGAATAAATGTATTTAATTGAAATTTCTTGTTGACACGTATATGTATAACTTTTTCTTAAGACTTCCTCACGATCGAAAATTATGATAGATAGCTCTTACTCACATGACAAATTTTGTCATACACGTATGTCACATATGTTTTTGAGACAAAATTTTAATACTTACAGCTGATTAGAGGGGGTAAGGCAAGTATGAAAAAATTTTACGTATATAAACAAACACACTTACAGCTGATTAGAGGGGGTAAGGCAAGAATGGAAAAATTTCACGTATATAAACAAACGTCAACGCAGAGCGCAGCTTAGTTTTTTACTTGGTATCAAACGTTACATATACGCGCTAGTACAGCAAGCATAAGTTGTGAAAATGAATTTATTTAAGAATGATTATGTGATGGAGATCTAAAGGTTTCTTGACGCATTGCAACAGTTTTTACAAAAAGAAGTGGCGGTAATGTCTCTTATGAAACCTGTGATTCACCATTGGATTGTGCAACCTCCATGCCATTTTTCTATCTTACCTGAGGATGTTCGTCAGGAAAACGATCGGCAGTCGACGCGAGGGCATGGGCTTTACTGGTTCAAAGATGATTGTTCTATAAGAGAATTAAAACAATACTTGTGTGCCGTAGCAAGAAATTCATATCGAATTCACGTTTATGGACATGGTAAGACCACTTATTTGAGATCTATTATCAAACGTACTGTGATTAACATTCAAGACTACATGGCAGCATCGCTTTACTTTTTTAAAACTGTATATTCCATGAAGGCGTTCATGTATGGCGCTCATGAGGCACAAACGTGTATTTGGCAAGTTATATTTTGCACTTAGTAAAGCTTACCAAACTGAATTCGGGCTTTTCTTCTTGGTAAAAAGTCCCATTGAACTAGATTCTGCATGTTTTTTGGAAGCACTAGAAAGTTATACGCCCCCATCTTTGATGAAATCGATGGATCTGTTATTGCTGATGCTGGTAGTGAATCAGAAAATTATGATAGTGAATCTAAGAATGATGATTAGACTAGATATATAATCGCTATTTTAAATTTTTTCAACAAGAGATGGAAAATAAATTATATCGAGCATCGGAGGTAATTTCTTTCACTCTTCTATAATACAAATGAAGAATTATATTAGGCTCCATTCATCTTATAAGCGTCGAACTATCAACATGGGTCCATACTCTAGTAAATCAAGTGATTTAGAGAGCAGCAAGATTGAGGAGGATGAAAATTGTCGGAAACCTCTTTTAAAGAAGCGTGTCGAGGCAGCTCAACCAAAAATCAGTGGAAATCATTATTCCGAAAATAGTCACTCTTACCCAAAGAAAGATGGATATGAAATAATTTAAAAAAATAAAATCATTTGCCATTGTATAGGTCATAAATCTATTTTTTTTTATTTTTTAAGCTCTTACAAATATATGTATTTAATTTCCATATTTTGTTATTAGTTAGGCAATTAAAACACTAACTTTGTGATTTCCAAACTGTGGTTTATTACCATAAAAAAAAAAAATTTCGTTTGAGTAAGCAGAGAGAAGGACCGCGTCAAAGATGAGAGAAATACCTACGCTGATAACAGAGCATATCATACTTTGTCAATGGAGAGTGTGTCTCGAGCAATACGGGGGATTGGAGTCGATGAGAGTTGCGCTGTTCCCAAACAGCATACATACTATCCTGATATTTCTACTCTCTCTCTCTCTCCCTCTCTTTCACTCTCTCTCCTTTTTATCTGCCTCAACAACATCCTCCTCGATGACGTGTCCATAGAAACATCGCTAGATCGGGGATCAAGAATCCGGAGGCGGCTGAGGTGGGGAGCTCCAGAGGTGCGATGTCACAGATCGTGCTACAGCACGGGGAACTCGCCCCAATACTACCGTGTAAGCTATAGCGGGTAAGCTGGAACTGGCGTGAGCTGGTTCTGGCAAAGCCTATCGTCCATTTATCTGGGCGACAGAAACTTCATTAAATATAACATATGGTTATTCGACAAATTATGACTCCGAACAAGAAAAACAACGGTTGTCAGCACGCTTTGAAAAAGCTATAACGATAGAGAAGACTTTGAAATACCACTGTAAGATGCCAGCTACATTTTAAAAATTGTGTAGATAATGTCTGTTTAATTTCGTGATTAATGCATCTGCTAAGTTCTTTTTTGCTCTATCAATTTCAACTTGTTTGAACCGTAAATACATTTTTTTTTATTTCTACTACTTAATACATCGCTGTTTCTATGCTATTGAAGGTTGAAGTTTGAAACAACCTATATATGGATGTATGTATATATATATGTATGTATATATATATATGTATATGTATATTCATATTCTTTATTTTTAAATGTGTGCTATTAATTATGTGCTTGAAATTTAGAAAATCACTCGTTAAGCCTAATCTCACCAAAATCGGGATATTTCCAATATTTTCAGCTTCTAAAATATCAAAAAAAAGAAATCATATCTCTTCTCGTACATAATGTATCCCTCAGAAAAAAAAATTTTACCAACTCAAAAATGGGTTCGCTAATTTTTTTCAAATCTGTACAGTTTGTAAAAAAAACGTCTTATATACGTAACATACTGATTGTTTAGGATGAATAACCAGTTATCTCGAGAAATCAATTTGTCATGGTACTTGGTTGCATAAGCTTTGTTGAATCAGTCTGTTGTTTTCATGATATCGTTAGTTCCAAGGCTCTTTTTGAATAAAGCATGCGTTAAAAATCTATAGCTGTCTATATAATTCCTAGATGGAGTCTTAACATCTAATGGATTTGTCACTATGACCATATTCATGTCCTTACAATATCATTAGGCGAATGATAATAGTATTGATGCAAATCAAATCTTAAAACGTAGCATTCTGTAAATTGATCTCTTAGTCTTGACCAAATGTCTAATCATTTTTACATCTATATTTTCATGTGTATTTACGAGCACGTACACTTCGTTATCACGATCCCCTCGTTGATTTTCTTTTCTACGGATTCACTTATTTACACTTTCCCATACATAAACTGACACACACATACCCACATAGACACACTCTCTCTCTCTCTCTCTCTCTCTCTCTCTCTCACACTCTCTCTCTATCTCTCTCTCTCTCGTCGTTTAGTTTGTGTTATTCGTTTGTAACTTTTCATTGGTGTTTTTCTTTTTCTACGTGGTTCTTCTTCCCAAGCTTATCGAAACCATATGGGTATTCACCTTTGGTCGACTGGTTTTTTCAACGGCCTCAAGATGTATGTTTTTTTAATCTAAATTCGTCTACATCCTTAATTTTATAGCAACATAAATTAAATAAATTCTAATATTAGTTATTCGATAATAAATGGATAAATCAGTTAGTCAGTCAATCTTTTCGTCATTTTTAGCGTGTTATCGTTTGATTAACAATAGATTGTATCATATTACGTTGTTGGTTAGAAGGAAGGTATTTAGAAATGGAAAAGAGGTTCAAGAGTTTTTTTTTAAGATCTACTCACTGGCAAAAATAAATACATAGTTTTCTTCAGCTTATTACACGTCTATGTTAATTGCCTTAGTGTTTTCTACTAGACCAATTTTCGAAAAAATAAATCCCGAAATCGTACCCTTCAACACGGCTCACTTTTGGTGACGAAAGTTTAGATTCCTCATACTTTTTATAATTATTATTATCCAACCACTAACGTGTTAAGTTTTTTGACTTAGTCTATCAAAAACTAGCTACTTTAATTGTTGCTTTTATGATTGAATCTTTGAGTACTGCTGAGTTGAAAATATCGGAATTTCCGTAATAGAGCGGGCGAACGTTTTCAGGGACGGTTAGTACAACTTGCCTAATCGGTGTCTTAGAGAGCCTCCACAATCCCGTTCACCCGCCCCCCCCCCCCTCCCTAAAAAAAATCTCTTCTTCTCCATAAGGTAACAGCTAAGCATTTGACTCGTTTTTTAAACCACCTGACTTCTGCCATATACGGAGCATTCAGGACTGCCATAACCCGACTAAACTTACAGATCTTGTAGTTTTTACTTATTGTTAGTGTTCCTTATACATAACTATCATTTGTATCAACCTCATAGAGGAAACTAAGTTTACTGGCAGATTTAGAAGTTACTTATAATTTAGAAACCTGAACATTTTTTATTAATTTTCATGCTTATGTAACTGAACTGTCAACAGAGAAACAAGTAATTATTGTTATTCAAGTATTATTACTGAACATAATGGTTAATTCTTACGTTATTTGTACTCTTTATACATGTTTTTTACGATTGTATTTGTTCATATATTTGAGATCATGACATACAACTATTAAAAAAAAGTATTTCTTTAATAAAGTCAGCCATAGTCATAAACTTACTCATCTTCCCATGGGCATACTTCATTAAGATTATTGTCTCGCTCATCACTAGAAGCGGTCACGGTCGCTGTTGCTATGGCAGAATCTAATGTATCTTCTTGGGCTATTGTCTTAGCTTTATTCTCTTCATGTATTGCTGATTCCCATACTGATTTTTTCGTCCCAGTGGTAAGGACAGCTGATTCACTGTACATCTCAAATTGCTTCGATTCTGTAGTATCTAGATACTTCTGCTGTGATGAGAATATGGCTGATGGTGATTCGTCAGGGTCAAGTAGACTCTGAGTCTGTGTCAAGGGATCACTCATAAAAGCACCTTCACTGCTTGTATCCAGCGTTTCTGTTATCATATCATCATTTTTATCTGCAGAAGTCAACTCTTCAGAAAAGTCACCCACTATCGCACTTAAACTTATGACAGGAGCCTTTGTCGGTCTGTAAACATAATACATAACCTTTAATATGGATTTTATATGCCTTATGAGTTTTACTTAGCTACACGAGAAGCAAATAAAGTAAGGATATCCTTATTTAAAATCGAGGCCTAGTCATGATGCGTTATTAGGAACTGTTCAAGCTTGTATCGCTTTATTTGATCAGTCCCTGACCTACGTCCTTACTTCATCCTGAGATACATAAAGGTCATATGTGTTTGTGGATGTATAGTGCGCATACATAATGTATTGGACTTGTATTTATGTATGTATATCTATACATACAGCAGTTACATCAACGTTTTACTAACACAAAGCCTATAAATGCATGTTAAGTCGAAAAATTTGTAGCACCTGTGATCAATCTTAAGAATCATATCACATCTATTACTATTCAAACAGACAATGCAACAACAACTTATCATGACTCACTCAAGTTAGTACAGCATAGCTACTTTAACAGCAGCTTAGCAGGAGTTTAAAAAAAATATTGTGTAATGGAAATGATCAAATATCCGAAATGTTATGAATAATGAGTGAGTCAAAGGCTTAACATATTCATAGTGTACACTCTGCGGCAACATGAACTGTCGCAACAATTTTACCTGTTACCGTCGTAGCTCGAGTTACCATCGCAGTTCCGTTGACGCACCGAGTCGTCGGTGTGGACTCACCCTTCAGTATTGTATATGCCTGTTTACGTTGGAGGTGTCAGATTTAGGTTATAATTCATTATATAAGTTTCTTTTATTTAGTATTATTACTTATGTAGAACCGAGCTGATCAGTATCTGTAGGGCTGAATCAAAGTGGCTAGGATAATGCATCAGCACTAGAAAATCTCTGTGCTTGCTTTATACGGTACAGAGGCTATCAGTGATCAATCAAAAATTCCATTTTTTCTTTGCAGTTGAAAAAGTAGATTAATCTTTCTGACGTCTGGCTTATAGATTTTTAATTTTTTTGTCAGAAAGGGTCGTCTCGAGGTGGTGGCATAGTCAACAGAAGTCTCAAGACTCGTTGCATCTGGCCAGGCCTGCAGTTCCTTGTATCCATCATCTTCTTCTCAAGGGTAATTACGCTAAGCATGCGAAAGCTAGATGTCCGGGATCTATTTGGCTGCTGTTATGGAGTACTTGGCTGCGTAACTCCTGGGCATGACCGAGCTGCACGCCACAAGAGTAAGGCAAGGATCATTCCTCGTCACCTTCAACTTGCCATATGTAACGACGAAGAATGGAACGAGCTGCTCTCATGAGATGACTGACGCGTAAGGTGAGATCTTGATTAACATAAAAGGCTGCCACCCCCCAGAAAGTAAAAAACAGCTCGCAAATAATAACTATGCTTGGCGCAAAGAGTATTCAATCGAGCGATAGAATGCAATTTAACTGATCGTTAAATGTATGAGCATACTTTAGATCTAATACCATTATCAGATCCA
>JAPYYV010016278.1:0-11540 GCA_030522625.1 Copidosoma aretas
ATATCAAAGTACACTATTCAACAAATATTTTAAGCACTTATTGGTTGTAAAAAGGTTAAGTATCAGTTGTTTATAGTACAGCTGAAAACAGCAAAAAATACGTTTTTCAAAACTTGACGAATTTTTTGCGTGAAAACGACGGGTATAAGAAAAAAATCACAAGAGACCTTTTTTACTCAAAATGAGTCGAGGAGTCAGAAAAAACATTTTTTTAGCAAAAAATTGTAATTGTTTATGTTGTCAACAAAATTTGTTAATAACAATTTTCCGCGGATGATTACAAAAAAGCACCCGAAAAATTTTGATTCTGCGTGCAAAAATACATTAAAATCACTTGGGTGTTCGACTGGACCTAAATCGGCTACGAGAACCTGCTAGCTGTCCCACTACAAGCTCGGTTCGCATTACAAGGTTCATGCACTGAACTCAATTTGTTCATAACCTCAAATAGAAGACAAAATATATAAATCTAGAAGATTAGCATTGAAGTAGCATAAAAAATGTTCTTTAAAACCAACAACTATCCTCTTACGTATAGACAGGATCCCAAAAACTCAGCTAATCCAAACGGAAATAAGAAAGAAAGTTAGATAACATCGTCAATATACAAATTAAATACCACCACCACCCCCCCCCCCCCTACTGCCCAAAACTGAGTCGTTGTTTAAGTATAAATGGAGCATAGGTAAGATGTCCTACGCGTAAAATAAAACGTTCAAGCTATAATCGTAAAGTGGCACAAAAGCCGTATGTAGCATAAACATATAATATAGATGATGTGGTGAATAAGAAAAAAAAAATATGCATGCAGCAACAGATATAGGACGCTTCAGATGGTATCTAACAGTCCGAGGATCGATTTCGTGACGCGCGTGAATGAGTGCTCGCGAATGGTACTAAATTAGACCTTAAACAAATGGAACCGCAAAGTAAGATGGAACAACACAAAAAGTTGACATTACGTGATGTGATATGCTTACGCGAAAAGAAAATGGAATAAGAAAGAAGGTAAGAGAGTCGTTATTATTGTCGTTACATAAATAGATAATTATGGCCGACGATAAGTAAAAAAGATATTTTATAAATAGCTAGAGACAATAAAAAAAATGGAAATAAACGTTATGCTTCTCTAAACCGCTATCAGCATTATAGAAAATGTACAAGATGATATCCGTGTTAATTATTACATATTATGTATATTATACAGACGTGACATTATATGACTATATTTACGTATACGTACAAGATTATATATTTACAAGAAAGATAGTGAAAAGTTGTACAGTAAAGCCGTAAAGATGATAGACACGCGTAATTGAGGTTCACCGCATTGAGGGAATGTCGGACGTACAAAAAACATCTAAAACGCGTGTTTGTCATCCTGAATATTATGTATTAATGTCTTTAACGGAGAATAAGATAAATATATTAAAATCAAGATGATATAAAGCTATAATACAGAAAAAAAAACATAAAAACTGTAATGAAAAACGTCCAAAAGACAATATACAATATGAACCGTTCAAAAAGAGAGGAATAATAAATTATTCATTAAAAGGGAATTTTCATGGAAATATATAAAGAAATATAATATACCAGCCGATCAAAAGAAAAGTGCATCTGAGATCTCTGATGGCCTATATATATTGTTATGATTATTGTTGTATCGAACCCGTTGATTTGAGTATCAAAGCAGGATAAAAAGATATAAATAAAGACAGAGATAAACGATTGCTTACGAGGGTATTATTACGTAAGAGAGAATAAAGCTAAAAAACGCGTCTCACACTATAAAACGACGTCGAGGACAAAGGTTTTTACGTGCCCGCTTTACGCTATCAGAAAAATATACATATAAACGAATACATATATATATATATATATATATATATATAGAGAGAGAGAGAGAGAGAGAGAGAGAGAGAGAGAGAGAAATAGACGGAGAAAGGGAAGCGAAAAGTAATAAATACGAGCTGCAAGCATATGTTATTTTTACGAGTGCTAGCACAGTGATTGGCCTTGCGATGAAAGAAATAGTCAAACAAAAGAAATTAACTAAATGTAAATCTCTCCAGAGAGCGAATACAAACAAAGATACGTTAACATCCACCTTTAACGAGAAGGAAATAAAAAAAAGAAAAACAAAACTTTGACAAATGCAGAACAACCAACGGCAACCATAGCGCGTTTTTTATACGCTTTTACTTTTCTCGTATGCATTTAAAAACGGGAAAGGTTTGCAGAGTGATATTGGGATCCATGAAGAACAGAATGGAAAAGCTTCACGACATAATTTTCAAAATGTATAATATATTTTGTTTTTTTTGTTTAATGTTACTTGAGTCATTTAGAATAAAACGTCATAGAATGGGTGCCGATTATTGAATGCAGGTTATATTTGTAAATCCAGTTGGCGTAATAGAATGGGTCGGATTTTACATTCTCTTTTATTCAAAATTATTATTTTAAGATATATTTATTATTATTTTTTCTTGAGTAATTGTAATTTAAAATGGTTTGTATGTAGGGCAATTGTTTTCTTTGAATTGTTAACGCATGTTATTGTAATTATAACGAAGTAGCTTAAGAGCGTTTTCAGTGATTCCTTTTTGTAATGTTTTAGTGAAATGTAATACTTGAATTATTGAGTTCTTTGGATTTTCCCAAATGTACACGTCTTCAGATAACTTACAAATCATATTTTGGTATACGTTATATACATGAAAGTTACAAAAGCTTGCTAGCTACATGTATATGAGTGATCATATTATTTAAAAAAGCATATAAATATATAAAAATATCTGAGTCCAACAAAGATAAACACATATGTGAGATATTTTTATAGATTTTGCTGCGGCTTGTCTATAATATGTAAAAGTGGAAACGAAACATGACCTATTATGCGAGTCAAGAGTTCTATTGTAAACGCTGAGGCGATAAGCAGATGTACAAGTGTCTATATAAATTATTCGTTAAAATGGACCGACTAAAGGATATACATATTTTTGGCAGGCATATATAATACATGTATATTTTTATCATAATATTTTAAGAAAATTAAAAAAACAGAATTATATTGATTTAATTTCTGACGGCTGTTCTAAAGATTCAATAACTTTTACAACCTATTTACATCCAAAAGATATATTTTTCTTATTAAAAGCGTCATACTATTTAACTGTACAATACTGATATGTAAGGAAACAAACAATTATCTTTTCAACTTAAAACTTTAATAATTACTGTATCATATATACAATTATTTCACATTATGTATTTTAGCACGATATAATATATTATATTCAATCATCTTTATTAATCATACATATTCTTCTGAAACTAATATATTGATAAAAAATTGTAGTTATCTAAATCTTCAACTCATAAATGTATTAATTGTCCTATACGTTGAATTGTAAGAGTTTGAAAAAAGGAAAAACTATCGATAGCACTTTCACACGTTGATTCTTGTTATAACGATTTATATATTATGTGATTTAAGTCTTCCTTTTGATCCCGACAGAAAAAGTTTTTCAAACGTGTTAAGGTTAGTTTAAGAGAAATCAGAAAATGTTCCATGGACTTCCATTTATTACGAAAAAAAAAAAAAAAAACTAGAAGGGCAAAATTTGAAAAACTTTTTTTTCCAGGGCACTATGTACAATCTTTTGCGCGACGAAACGATTTGGCAATTCAAGAAAAAAGGGCAGCAGTGATATTTGCATTAACGGTTATGCTTATTGTAGCTAAGTGCTATACATCATATTTTTGCGACGCAGTGAATAAGACATCTCGTTTTTGTAATAGCAAAAAAAGTTAACAATAAAATATGACAGGTACAACATATAGCATATATGCATCACGAATTTTTTCACAAGCAAGCTCCGAAACCTCTAATTATATATTAAAAAGAATTATTGGTTGTAATATCTTTAACATTTTATGCACATGCGTAGAAACACTATATACTTTAGAAATATATTCAAGCCGAAAAATCATTTAGAAAATAAACTAAAAATCATATAAGCACAAGATAACTTTATACATTAAAAAAAAAAACTTTAGTATTCACAGAATCAATAAGGCAAAAACATTTAACTATTATCCACTTTTCTATAACTTATTAGTGCATATTGCAATTCGTTTGATAAGCAAAAATAATTTCAAAACGTTGGATCAAACTTGTTGAAAAGTTGTCCAAGATAGCACACCAGGCGACGTTTTACAAAATTATTTACAATTACACATCTAACGTTCTCAAGCAAAAACTCTACTTATTGTTGGCTATAAAGGTAAAAAGAAAAAGAAATCGACGAACACGAATAAAGTTGAGCACTCATCGCTTCTCTACTAATGAAACGAAAGTTATCTAAATCTCTTCAAAGACCCATATGTTTGCACGTAAACACGAGATTGAGATACTTTCAAGGTAATTATTTGAATGTACCTTACATCAAACGGCGTTTACATGCAAAAGTTATCAAATATTCACATGTAAAAAGTAATACAAATGTAGATGATCGAACAGAAAAAGAGCTGGAAGCCGAACATCGTGGTTAAAAAAACATCCCTAAAATAATTAAGGGGAAAAAACATTCCTAAAATAATTTAGGGAGATGATTAATAACCCATAATCGTATGTAAATTATAGATTAATTTTTACAGTTAAAAAATTAAAGAAATTAGAAACTATGGCTAATTAATGGAATAAAATAATCACATGTGCTTAGCTTTTTTCAATTTCTGCATAAACTGCGTCCGCATTTTTCCTTGAAATCGAAAATAACTCAAGAAAATATTGTAGTGCGAAGGCCTTCTGGCTCTGCCATTATAGATTTTAACGCATAATGTACTGGTTAATCATTTAGTAATCAGGAAAATCCTGTAAAAATAAAAGAAAGTTGATCAAAAACCGCATATTAAAAGCCATGACGGTCGTCAATGGTTTTCAATATAAAATAAATAATCGCACATATGTTTACTAAAAATAACAAAAAAATACAGGGGTAAAAAAAACAGTGATGAAAGGCTTAATTAGCAATAGATGTTGAACGTTCGACGTAACTGCATAAAAGAAAATTAAGAAGAGGAAAAAATATAAGCGATTTAACGAAAAAAATAGCTCTATACTATATGGAGGCAGTATTGCACGAGTATTATATCTGTTTCGTTTAGCTCTTTTTTATTTATTAACTGTTATAACTGCTTTACTCTGGCTTTAATGAAGTGCGTATGACGTAATCTTGTTGCAATACAAGTATATATGTTTGTTAGAAAAAAGCGAATTAAATTGGGTTCGATAAAAGCCAAGCGGTTTAAATGTACGAACAATCGACGCGACTTAAAAGTACGTATGCTTATGTTGACGAGAAGTAATCTCAGGAATAAAATACATCGAGTAGCTTGAAAGGTCGATTGGCTTGAAAGGAATACACAAATTAGCGAGATAAAAATAACAATAATTGTCAAATCTGATGAACGACTTACATAAAAGATAAAATAATGGAAAATATGATGGAAAAATCAGACATTTTTTAGCCTATAAACGGAAACATATTATATTACATGGATGTTGCATGCAAAATAAACAAAGTCGTTAGGGAAAAAAATATACAAAGAGCTCATATTTAAAGCTATTATTATAAAAAACAAAATAAAAAAATAAAAAATTGGAATACTAATTCGTTACTTCGTTGAAAGAACGTGACCGTGCGTTTTATAAAAGTAATAAATGAATAAATAAATATATAAATGAACAAACGACAGCTAGTTCCTCCGAGAGAGACTGTGGCTGCTTACTTATCTATATAGATAGTGTTATCTAAAAAAACAATCAAAAAATGTGCTTTGAAGGTTCATCGATATTTTTCGGATCGTTGGTTCTTTGATCGACTTATGGCATATCTTTAAAAATCATGTGAGAGCTACGTTTTATATTCAAAAAAATATATTTATAAACATTTTAGGTTGGTGAAAGGTAAATATTGGAGTATGCAAATTCGTTGTATTGTAGTAAACAATCAATATGTCATTATAATTAGAAAGAGTTTTGCAACTGGTATGTATTTTACCGAATGTACGAAATTACTAATAATATATTTTTCTCTTTCGAATAATGAGATTTAAATGCAATGAAATTCAGTCCAATAAAAGAATACAATGAATTTGTATTGTTTGAAATAGAAAGTAGATTTTATAAAGAAGAAACAGTCCATGATGATATGTTAAGCTAACAAATGATGAAATTTAAGTTAATCCAACCAAAAAAATCATGTACAAAACTCGAGATACGTATCTAAAAATTGAGAAAATTATTTTTTCTACGACAAATATTACTTAGGTGAGCGAGAATTTCGGTGAACCTGTATCAAAGCATGTTTTAGCGAGACCGTGAATGTGTTAGGTATGTATGCATTTATTGAAGAAAAAAAGTAATCAAAACGATGGTAGACGACAAAGTATATTATTAGTGTTCCACGCGGCCGATATATGACGGAAATGTGTCGAGAAAGAGAAAAAAAGAAAGAACGCACGCAAGTGATTGTTAACGATTGTCTTTCATTAATTTACTACAAAGAAACGGAGCAAGTACATGTCGATTTTTCTGGATGTGTATCAAGAAAAAGAGATGATATGATGTCTTCACAACAACGGTATGCAAAAAAAGTTACAAAAATAAACAGGAACGTAAGAATAAAAATCAAAGCTATTAAAGAGTTAGAGCGCTGATACTTCGTTTTTTACTTCGACTACGGAGATTTTTTTTTAAGCAAAAAGAAGATACGTACACGGGCAAAAATAAAATGAAGCCATAATT
This sequence comes from Copidosoma aretas, assembly GCA_030522625.1. Lineage (NCBI taxonomy): Eukaryota > Metazoa > Arthropoda > Insecta > Hymenoptera > Encyrtidae > Copidosoma > Copidosoma aretas. Next base: position 6,818 of record JAPYYV010016278.1, read on the forward strand.
TTCGCCATGTTATTTTTCTAGAGTATAAATGTTATATTTCAAGGAAAAAAAAAACAATTTAAACACTGAGATGATGGAAGAGCATAAACAAATGAATAAACAAAAGTTGCAAATGATGAATTTTAAATATCATTGCAGTAAATTATGGCGAAACGTGCTGGCGTATGGAGACATTCGAAGCAGGGCGAGACATGTCGCACACAAGCTAAAAGTTTGGGACTTCAATTCGAGCTGGTGCGTTTTATTTTTGAACGACAAAATAATAATTATGTCTCGATTTTCCTGTTCGCACGATATAATTGAATAATCGAGATCCCGTGGAAAGTTTGGAACCGAACTCCCAATCTTGCTAGCTTAGTGAACATAACATTAGCATTCGAGCAAAGTCCTTGTTTGCCACAATTACAAATCTTGCAAATCTTCTGTTCTTCATTAGCGATCACGTGAGCCGATATTTTTACATTTGTCATGTACATTCACAATAAGTATACACTAATCTCGAATTCGAACGATTCAATCACCAGATGTGTAATACTTACGCTTTTATACGAAAAGAAAAAGGAAAAAAATATTATGACGAAAAAATATTGAAACAATGTATTCATCACAATATTACGATACCCAAAGCTATTATTACTTTTTTCATCGACACGTTAACTTGTTAAGACGTTTGCTAACAATATTCAATATTTCTTAAGGAGCTCTACAAAACAAGTAAAGGCAAAAAATGTTAGGGGACAAGCGAGTGAAACAAATGAAAGCCTGACATGCTCCATCCACGTTTCGTCGTAAAAAAGAAGAGAGATAATAACTTTTTAAAAAAGTATCAATAATAATACAAATCATGATTAAAAACATAGAGAAATGAAACAATTGTTATTATACACGGAAGGAAACGAAGGAAGAAAGTTTAACCATTTTCAAATACCTAAATCCGAAAAATATAATAATACAACAGCGAGATAATTCGACGACGGAGAACCAAGGAAGAGAGTGAGACAAAAAATGTTTCGGCGATAGAAAAGAGAGCGTGAGAATGAGAGCGAGAGATTGTGTGCGATGTCGTATGTGTGATGTTACGTGTATGTAAATCATGTTACGTGTAATGTCATGTATCCTAAGATTTAGAACACGCGGCATTCTACGCATAGGCGATGGCGTGCACATCACAAGTGGAATGTAATACATGTATCTAAGTTACCCCTAAATACAGCCATTTTATAATGGACCTCGAGCGTTGCGTTTTTCATCATTATATTTATAAATTTAATCACTTACCACAACCACCAGCCCCATCCCTCTTCCGACCTTTATTTAATTGCATTGAACAAAAAAGTATGCAAAAAAGTTTGGATGTAAATGAATAATGAATTTCTACAAGTATTTAATTACTATTTTAATTGAGATATTTGCTTTGGTAAGGTGTTTAATTAAAACTACTGTTTGTTCATTTGTATGGTTTGATTGTGATCAACTTTTATTTGTCAATGTAAAAAACGATTTACAAAGATATAGAATTTAATTTTCAAAGATTCATTAATGACTTAGAAATGTTTTATCGATACACAAGTTGGAAGTTAAAACTTATAATGTACTGCATTGGCTTGATACTTTAAGAAAATTTCTACAAGTTCGCTTTATTACACTCTTGTAATTGTTTATTTATTGTCGCACTTAAGTACTCCAAATTCGCCATTCAAATGCCAGAGATTAATAATCTACTGAGAATTAAAAACTATTAAAATTACTCTGCTAGCACAACAAACTGGTTAAATTATTTTTTATTTTTTTCAACCCAAATATAATCGTGCCTAGCAGTAATTTCTACTGTGCCAACAATCAAAACCACTGCACTAAGGATAAAAATTTACTAGAACCGTAAAAATGAGTGTGCAAATAGCAAAAAATCTCGTGAAGGTCTCAACAAAGGTGTAAAAAAAAGTTTTTTTTTTTTTTTATACACTTTCTTGGAATATCTAATGGGCATTTTAAGTTTTTGACGTTTCTTATATCATACAGAAATTTGTTCACCAAACTTGTGATTACATTGATTTTTTTTTTTTTAATTAGAATGTGCCAATCACTGCTTAATTAGCTTGCATATTTATGGAATGATTTAAAACAATGTTTAAAACAATAGATAGTTATAAAAACACACCTACAAACGATAAAAAATTTATCTGCACTCTGCCTTCACAAGGCCATCGTCTTCATTGATACATACTTGTATTTACTACTTTGTACAATGTTACAAAAAAATGAGTTATAAATCTCTGCGTTATGAATCGCTACCATGAGATTTAACGAAATCAATTATTTAAAATATTAATTAATTTCGAAAATTTGATGTTTTTATGGCCATTGGCTTGGGTGCTAAGAAAATTAAAGTCAACTAATCAATAGGTGAAAATTTTAACACTGTAAAATTTGTTTTCACTCGAATTTTATGTTTTATTGCACAATGTTTAATATGGTTTTAATGATTTTCATTATTAACTGTTTTACAATGACAGTGCTAGATTCGTTGTTAGTTTAAAAATCAAATCAAAACAAAGTTTTGCCAAAAATCTGTGCACTAAAATATTGTAAATGGGTGTTGGCTATTTATCATCGACGCACTGGTTAAAGAATTTAACTTTTCATTCATTCCATTCGCACCGCTTAATCAGTTACAACACAGTCACTTCAAAATATTTTTTTAAATATACTCTAAACAAAGAGAATAACTTTGTATAAGAATTTTCTCAGTGAGGATAATAAAAATAATAAAATAAAAAGGACACTGCTTTGCAATGCATCGCAATCAACTCAGAGTACATACAGTTTCACTGCTGGTTGGAAGTTTAAACAGTACCCAGAGTACTACAGAAAGAGTCCTCAATATCTCACTTGTTTCAACTTACTTAATATCGAACTGCAATCGCTGCCCAAGAACAGCTACAATCCGTCAATGTTGATAATCACTTCAGCAGGAAGATAAAAAGGTACTACAACTCGTCGCGAAGTAGAGTGTAACGATTTTTACTAGGTGCCAATTTCTTGAACGTCGATTCTGGTGGCGTCGTCGGCGACTTTTCCGTTTCACTGCTGGGAGCTTGCACCTCTGCTCCGTAATGAAACTCTCGATGGAGTTTGCCCGAATGTAAATCATCTATGAATTGCTTTAGTTTGTTGATATTTATATTCGTCAAATCAACTGGGGTTTCCGGGAATAGATACATATGACGGAAACTATCGATCGCTATGAGTGGCAAGTCATTTACGGACTTTCCTAAATGGTGAAGCGGATGTTGGAAATCGTGTCCATCAGCCGTCAAGAAATTGATTCTCTCTGCAACGACAAATAATAAAATTAATCAATTATATGATTGAGGGTAGTGGAATTAGTCCGAACATAATATGTCACTACTGAAAACTTACTTCTATCATCCTCCAAAAATTTGGCAACAATGTCTTTGTATTGTTTAACAACGTTAGAATGACTTTTACGGTCATAGAAGAGAATAAAGAATGGCAAGCCGTCTTCTGTCAATTCCTCTGCATTTTCGAAAGTTATTTCTCGCACAAGTGGTATGCACCTACTGTGAGCCCATATGTTCAGCTGTTCATAGTCTAATAGAGAATCTCGGTAAGTTTCAGGGGCTTCGTTCGATAATGCTGTATCAGGCTTGAAGACCACGATTGATTCATTAGGAGGATGCATCTCTCTACTTACATCTCTGAACAATAAAAATATGTTTTTTACTATGCATAACAAATTGAGTTTGAAAACCACGAATTTAAAAATAAATAATAAATTAACTGCACAAAGCATGGAAGAAAAATTTCCCTATAAAAATCTTTCAAATGAAATTTAAAAGCTAATGAGACTTTAAAAGAATTTTTTGATGAATTTTTTAAGAGCCGTACAAAACACTTGCCGAAAAACTTGAATTATAAAATATTTATGCAACTAAAACAACTACAGAAAAATCAACATCGAGATTTGTAGCTGATGAATACAAGTTACTTACAACAATTTAATTTGTTCTCTTATATCACAATTTTCTTCAGAACATGAGGTTCTAAGGTGAAGCAAATATAAAGTATTTATTATTCCGCCCTTTGTATGAAGCACTACTTTTATTATAGCTTAATCAAAAGACATTATTCTAATTTCCATAGGTAAAATTTATTAATCCTTACCCAAAACCAGCGTAGAATTGACAGTCGTCCTTAAGATTACCAGCAACGCGTGATAGTACTTTATATTCAGGTGTATCTTTTGCAGTGAAATAGCCAATAATCACTCTCTTTTTATCATTTAAGTTTGTAAGGTTTTTTAAATTATCGAATTCCACAACTGGGTCTTCCAATTGCTTTTTGATGAACTCAACAAATGCTTCTTCAGAGCGCTTGCCTCTATACTCCTTTTTGAGAGGGATACCATTTCTTATCACTTTAAGTGTGGGGAACTTTGTTATATGGTACTTGGTTGCAAGTTCACCTGTAAATTTCAAATATTCTCAATAAAAAACATACGTCGGACGTCCAACAGAGGCGAAGCTTCTTCGCATTTTTTTCAAATACTTGGGAATTTGAACTTTTGTACATTCAAACCCTCAAGGTCAATACGCTAGTAGCTTACACAGTAAAAAATCCAATCGTAAAATTACTACTCCTCTTGTGAGAAATTACGTCGCCCCACGATGTAAAAATACAAGTGACTAGTATTCTTACTATA